>CAXKVX010002631.1:0-37645 GCA_964058865.1 Eleocharis quinqueflora
GAACCGGGTTAGGGGAGCTGAACCGGCTTGGCCCATTTTCAGATGAGGTGAGCCGCGGGGGGAGGGGGGGGAGAGGAAGAGAGAGAAAGAGAGAGAGAGAGGAGATCTGTGGGGGAGGGGCGATCGTGAGCTTACGGACGTGAAATGGGAATTAAATCCAGTTGAGAGAAAGGAGCAGCTGCTTCCGAAATCCGAAGGGATTTTATATCATTATTATATGGGGTTTTCATTTTGAGTTGGGTGTTGTTTGACAGTTTGAGGAGATTTTATTAGAGGTTTATTTCATGATTTCATTATTTTCATCCATATATTTTATTTGAAGTTAAAGAGTATATGAGAGAGATTAATGGTAATGGTAAAAGTAAATTAGTAATGGATGGAGTGTTGACCGGTTTGCCATGTTTGCCATGGCAATTGGCAGGGACAGGGGAGCTGGTGCAGTGCAGGTTCGTATCTGCTGTCACAGTTTTGATGGCACGGTGTGCCGTCGAGTTAATCTCGATGTTCAAATTAAATTTGAGCGGTTGTGATTTGATATATAAAATAGATATTACAATAATATAAATTTTTGGATTTGCTAATAGTCTAATATTCACGTCTTATAAAACATTAGTGATTTGTCTTAAGAGGTTCACACTTCACAACCGCGTAAAAATGATATTTTAACACCATAAGTCCCAACTATTTTAAAAATTGTAAAATAATTACAATAATTGATTTTCATCTTTCATTTTGAAATTTTTGTATATGTTTAGTAATAGTCTTTATATTTATGTTCTCGTGAGATATTACATGTTTAAAATTTTAGTATATATTTTATATTACATAATAGTCTCCCTGTTTAAGGTAACTATTCACGTAAGTAATTGTGCATAACTAATTGATAAATTTTAGAGAAATGTATATATCCAAATATTGTTTGAAGGAAAGTAATTTAGCAAATATATTACTTTAAAAAGTTGTTGTTTGTTTTCAAAATATTATTTACTGCAATTAACTTTTTCATGATTTTTTTAAGAGTTAATATATCATCCTCACTTTCTGTCCCCCTCTCGTGTTCACCGCTACGCGACAAACAGTTACGTGATACAGTATAAAGACTTGTAATATTTAATAGGCAGAATTTCAGGTGTACCCTTCAAAAACTTCAATATTACGTATTTCCCCTTGTAAAATCTATAATTATATATGTATCCTTCTAAATTGTAAGAATTCACATATTTGCCCAAAATCTCAGATTAGTGATGTTAAAACTTCCAAAATTATTATTAAATGCATAAGTTACCGCTTTCTCTAATTAATAGAGCCTAATTTATACAAAATAGACTAATATGCCCTTTTCCCTCTTTCTTTCTCATTTAGCGCGCTAAAAAAGTGTTCCCGCCTGTTATGTCTCATTTAGCGCCAAAAGAAGTTCTCTTCCAGAAAGAAGTTCTCTTTCAGTGATTGAGGCTAAAAACACTTCTGTCTTCTGTAAACACTTTTGTCTTCTCTTTTGTCTCATTATTTTCTCTTCCAGTGATTGAGGCGATTGGATTGAGGGGCAGCGCAAGAATTGGAGATGTCGATGGAGGAAGAATTCTCAAGACCTCAGTGGGAGTTCATGGTGGAATCACCTACAATCGAGTAAGCTCCTCAAAGACTCTAAAACCTCTAAAACTCTAAAAAGTTCCAAAACACATGAAAAATTGTAAAAAAAGGTCCAAAACTCATGAAGGAAGACTCGGATCGCGAATCCGAGCCCGAAAAGTGGGCAAAACGAATCATAGATTCGTTTCATTTTGGTTTTTGGGTTGTGGAGTTCCTGTCAAAATTTCAGTCCGATCCGACGGACGGATCAAAAGTTACGCCCCTTTTTGTGAAGCTTGTGCATGATCATATTGCATCAACTATTCTCTTTATGATCATATTTCAAATTTTTTTCTACACTAGGCGAGGTCCATCTAATTACAGGATAAAATTGAAATACGGAGGCTATTTTCGAGAAGTGAAGAATTCTCACAGGAAACGATATTGTTTTGGCTCACAAAAAAGTATCTATACAGATATGAGCTTATATGACTTGAATCAGTTAAATGAAGAGGTGATGCACCGTTATCCATCAATGAGTGACTTGGTTTTCTCAATGCAATTTGCGGACAAGTATGCTACAAAGCAAAAATTCATACATCTGAATTCTGACACCGACTTTGAAGTGATGCTTAGAATGTATGAGGAAGAAAAAGATGTAACAGTTTATGTGACAACTGAGCAAGTTGCTGATAGAAATGAAATAGAGCAAAGGTAAATTATAATAAGAATATGGTCATTTAATTGTTAACTACTTGAGCAAATTAAGATATAAGGATCATTTGCAAATCTTTTTTGTATAGTGGACAAGATGAAATCATTGATGAAGCACGTTATGATGAAGATTCAGATTGCTTTCTTAGTGAAGAAAGCTATCATAGCCTCTACAACAGTGATACAGAAGCTGACTTTTCTGGTGAATGTGAATCTTATGAATATTCCAAGAAAAATCCAACAATGAAAGTGAATTCAAAATTTCCAAATGTGGTTGCATTTAGAAGGGCTCTGAATCATCATGCCTTGATGAATGAGTTTGAGTACTCCATTGAGAAAAGTGAGCCGACTCGATTCACCGCAAGGTGTACAAGTAGAGATTGTGAATGGCGAATTCATGCATCTATCCTACAAGATGGTGTTACATTTGAAGTATGTATATTGTGTATACGACTTGAATTCATGCATCTGTCCTATTATTTTGCTGGTACAGGTGTTAATTGTTGGTATGCACTTTTTGTCTCTTGCATAGGTTAAAAGATTGGTACAAGAACATTCATGTATTCGAAGCAACAAATGTGGTAATAAGTTTGCGATTCAAGGATGGGTTGCTTCTGTTGTTATTGACAAGTTAAAATCTGATGGGGATGTCTCTGTTGCGAAGCTCAGAAAGTGGCTGATGAAGAATTACAATGTTAACGTGCCTTACATGAAAGTTTTTAGAGGGAAAGAGCAAGCTTATACTGAAATGTATGGCAAGTGGGATGACTCTTTCGTGAAGATGAATGATTTCAAAGAGGAACTAGAACAAAGAAACCCGGGAAGTGTCGTAGACATTGACTTTGAGACAAAAGATGGCAAAAAACATTTTCAACGATTTTTTATCTCGCTAGCAGCCTACTCCGAAGGATTTATTTTGGGTTGTCGTCCTTACTTTGGTCTAGATGCTTGTCATCTAAAAGGAAAGTTCAATGGTGTATTGGCGGCTGCCACGAGTGTTGATGGTAACAAGGGCATGTTTCCAATAGCTTATGGTGTGCTCGAGTCAGAAAATACAGAATCATGGACATGGTTTCTTGAGGCGATACAAAGGGCAATTGGAACACCAGACGGTCTTGTTATCTCATCTGACATGCAAAAAGGTTTAGAAGCAGCTATCTCTAAGGTCTATCCGAATGCTAAGCATAGAGAATGTGTAAGACACTTGTGTAGCAATTTTAAGAAGCGTTTTCGCGGTGACTTCTTCAAATCCAACTTGTGGGGTGCTGCAAAAACCTATTGTCCTAATGAGCATGATAAATTACTAAAGGAAATTGCTGATGTACGAGAAGATGCAATTGCATTTCTTAATGAAAACCATAAGAAAATTTGGAGTCGAAGTAAATTCGGTACAACAGCCAAGTGTGATTACATCACTAATAATATATCAGAGACATTCAATTCATGGATAGGTGAAGAGCGATATCAACCCGTGCTTGATCTCCTTAATGTCATTAGAGGAAAGATTATGGTATTATTTGATAAGAAGAGAAGAATTATGAGAAAATGGAAGGGTATGATAGTTCCTAAATCTCAAGATTACCTCAACAGAATTAGCAAGGCATGTACAAATACTTGATTATATTTTGATGATTTGATCTTTGCATACAATTTTAATTATATAATATATTTATATATAAGATCTTCACTTCTTTTATATTATTTATGTAGAACTTGGGTGGGTATGAAGTTGGTAGAAGTAGTGACAACCGAGCTGAAGTAACATACAAAGGAAATCAATGGGATGTTATCTTAGATGAGCAAAAATGTTCTTGTCGGGCTTGGCAAGTTACAGGTCTTCCATGTGTGCATGCGGCAGCCTTTATTGCTTCCACAAGAGATGCTGATTGGAAAAAAATATGTGGATGCATACTTCACAATCGAAAAATTCAAAGCTGCTTATGCCAAGGAAATTGCTCCGATGCCGGGAAAGAATCAATGGGTCCATGCAGAATCAGCAGAGAAGATATACCCACCTACCTTCAAACGTCCAGCTGGACGGCCTAAAAAGAACAGAATTGTGCCATCGGACGAGCCAAAGAGAAGACACAAGTGTCAGCGTTGTGGTATCTATGGACCTCATCAAAAGACTTGTAAGAATTCGCCACAAGTTGCGGTATCAGAATCTGGCACCTCTCAAAACACATCTCAAGCACCCACCAGTAAAAGGTTATCAAATATATGTATTTTTTGGTTAGATTTTCAGAATTCAATATTTACAATGGTGTCCACTGCATTGAATATTTTAGTGCTGGCTAGTACTTTATCTATCAACTAATCCAAATGCTAACAATCTTCTACCTTTTAATTTAGGGGAAGAGGCAAGAATCCAAAAGCACGTCAAAGCAAGAAGCCAAAGTCGCATAATGCCATGCAGTACCAAATGATTATGCAAGATAATGTTTGATTTCTATAGTATGTATGTGAATTGGTCATCCTTTTGTTCATGATGTTTACGATGACCAAATTTTGCTACATAGAATAGTCCTATAGATTTCTATTTTTACATCAAGAACAACTTTATTTTGTGTTAATAGAAGCAACTTATTTTGTGTTCACAGAAGCAGTTTTTGTTTCAATTTGTATACTGCTGATACTGTGTTACATTGAAGCAACTTATATATTTGGGTTTTCAATTTGTAACAGTAGGAGAGTCCTTGAATTTTACTCAATGTTAGAGCTGCTGAATTATTGTTAGAGTTGTTGGTGCTAATTATAGGGACAAATTAATAAGTTGGTTTGTTCAAGGTAGTTACAATTGATACAGGGAACTTTGATGTGAATTATTGTTAGCTGCAATACCAAACTGCTTTACCGTGTCAGACTGATGGGGCAAAAGAAATGGGTTGTACCTCCTCATGCGTCATGCATGGCTTTGTGAACTAGTCATAATTTACCTTGGCCAGGAATTTAATTCTTTAACATAAATATGCTTTAGCATATATTCACACAATTCTGACATGCAAGCTGATTTTGGGAATGGAAAACCCTGCATTTGGGTTGATGTGCTTGATGGGGGCAGAGATGTTCTAAAGGAATTCACTCATTTCTTTGAAGACCCGTTGATTAAAAAGGTCATTCTATTATCTTTATTTGTTTATAGATTAGTTTGTTTTGGTTGCAAACAGATGCTTACATTTTATTAGTTACAACTAGTAAATATGTCCAATTAGCTCCCAACTGTTGGATATGTGATACAAAAGGATCATGTCAATATTTTTAATTTTGTGTGCTATGGTGAAGGCCTATTGTTTTCTTTTTCCCAAGTACAGCGAATCGACCCCAAAAGATCTGGATCTTGAATTATCTTCATATAAACTAGTTATTGTATATATGTTTGCTTGATCTGAAACAAAATAAGGAGCAACTTGTTTGTTTTCTTCTTGGCTTAAAAGATTATTTGAAATCTGATTTCGATATATTCCCGCTACTTTTTGTAGGTTTGGCATAATTACAGTTTTGACAGTCATATAATAGAGAACTATGGCATAAATCTTTCCGGATTTCATGCTGATACAATGCACATGGCACGGCTTTGGGATTCTTCTAGAAGGCTTAATGGTGGCTATTCTCTTGAGGCACTCAGTGGTGACTCAAAAGTCATGTCAGACTCTCATTCCTGCCCCAAATCTGCATTTAACATTGGCAAAATCTCAATGAAATCTATTTTTGGCAAGAAGAAGATTAAAAAAGATGGTTCTGAGGGAAAGCTAGTTACAAAGGATCCGGTTGAAACGTTACAAAGGGAAGAAAGAGAACTATGGGTTAGTTACTCTGCATTAGATTCCATCAGCACTCTGAGGCTTCATGAAAGCTTGAAAGGGAAGTTAGAGAAGATGAGATGGGTCCTTGAAGGGTCTCGTAAAGGGACAATGTATGACTTTTATAGGGAGTACTGGTCGTACCTCCTCATGCGTCATGCATGGCTTTGTGAACTAGTCATAATGGCTTTGTGAACTAGTCATAATTTACCTTGGCCAGGAATTTAATTCTTTAACATAAATATAATAGGACGTGTAGTTCTTACAAGGGCAAAATGGGAATCATTAATTTAAAAGGATAACTGATTTAGAATTAACATAATAGATCATGGTTTGAGCAAATATGTGAATTCTTACAATTTAGAAGGATACATATATAATTATAGATTTTACAAGGGGAAATACGTAATATTGAAGTTTTTGAAGGGTACACCTGAAATTCTGCCTATTTAATATAAAGACTTCCATGTTAAAATGGAGACTGCCAAATAAAGTATTATGTGTACATTTCCTGAGAAATGAAGACTGCCAAAAGTATAAAGACTTCGAATGTTAATTATAAAGACTTCCATGATACATTATTCATTGCAGTATATAATTAACAAGGAAATTACAAATAAATACTACATGTCTTGAGAAATGAAAACTTGACACTCAATATTTATTATAATGAATTCAGTCCAATAGTATAAAGACTACTACATTTGAGTATAAAGACTTACATTCAATATATAAAGACTACTACATTGGTCGTATATGGGGGCGTGTAAGGAGGGACAGTTAGTCGCTTTCTTTTTTCAATTGTGGTAATTGAATAAGTTTGATTTAGGGAGACCCCACACTTCATCTCCCCCAGCTGGCCCTAAGAGAAGAGAAAAGAAAAGAAGAAAACCTAGGTGGGGGAACGGCCTCCTCCTCTACCCTCTCCTATTTTACCCTCTTCCCTCCACCTCCTCATCGCCTTTTTTTCTACCACCATCAAAGCTGAAAAATGATCGTTACCGGGAAAGAGAGAGGGGAGGGAATCGCTCGACGTGATTCTTCTAGTAGCCGCCTCTCACTACGACTCGATCTCGTTCTCCTTTCAAAGCTTTCTGCCGTGAAGGAAAGAATGAGGGAAACCACACCGCAGGTTTCTCCTAGTAGCCACCTTTTTTTCGATTCGGCCTCTCCATCGACCCCTCTTTTCCTCCCCTTCCCCCTTCCTGTCGGCTCCACCCTGTGGTTCTTCCCCTTAATGGTGAGCAACGGCAACGGTATCAAGCTCTGATCCATCGTGGAGACGACCGTGAGGAAAGAATAGGAACCCTAACCCTAACCGAAGGAAATCCGCAGCTTGCGTGCGACGACGACCTTCAGAGGTTTATCAACGGTCCTCAAAGATTCAACAGGGCTATAGGTGGTGCGAGTCTCTACAAGCAAAAACATACAAAATGCTTCGGCGACAAGAGCTGAAGATCTAAGGTGTGTCGGTACTCACCCACATGAGGATATAGAACTACATACATGTATATTGTAGTTGATTTTGTGATTCATAGTAAAATTTGAGAGCTTGACCCTCATCTTTGAAGATGAATGGTGCTACAAGGCCAACTTCGATGTACGAAGAATCGTGAGGTGTACCCAAGATAGTTGTCTTGGGAGCCTAATGAAGATGAAGTGCATCGTCTTCTCAAGGGTTACTGTTGTGTTGTTGCTTGTAGTTTTTCTTTGTTCTTTTGTTTCGTATTTTTCGTGTTTTTTTGTTTCGTGTATTTTTCTCATATTTTTCCCTATAATCCAAAAGATCACATTTATGTGATCGTCTTATATATAAAATTTGAGTGGCTTGACCCCATCTTTTTCTCAAAAAAAAAAAGTTTGATTTGAAATGTACATCGTCTTGTAACTTGTAGGAGACATTTTTCCACCGATTTGGCGCTCAATAGAAATACATAAATTCAACGCACGGCCCACAAAAAGTTGCAAATCATCATGTCATCATCGTTATTACCTCCTTCTCTCAGTATCGATTTTTTTTTCTTTATTCATTGTCCATAGGCTTACAACACATACTCACAAACAAATTAGAAAATAAACTTGAAACCTCCTTAAAAGTAGTCCCTAACGGGACTTGAATCTCAGACCTCCTCCATGAATGTCTTATGCCTCACCACTACACTAGATAGGGCTTGACTCAGTATCGATTTTATTCAATCAATTCACCGATTTAGGATATTATTATAGCACTTAAATTGAGAACCACACAAAAACTAACTATGAGAAAAATACAATTACGCATAATTGTATTGACCTGATAGAGTTAGCACTTTAAAAACACGTACAATGTTGTCTAAGTTCATTGTTACTGTGTGTTGTAAGTCTACAGATATTGAATAAAAAAAAGTTCATTGTTGTTACTAGCTGTATGAGAATGATAAATCATAGTTTTCATGACAGCAATTAGTCGTCTATTAGCTAAGGTTAGCATCTTAATCTTTGAAATCTTTAGAATTTCTGAATAATTGCAATATTAGTTTTAGAAATTTAATTTTTTTTAGTTTCTAAAACCTCAATTTTTGAAACTAAAAAAGTTAAGAGTTTTTTAATTTGCACATCATCAAATACTATTATTGTTGTGGGCGACCGATCAATTTTAGTCAATCATTAAATCATGTCAGAGTTTATAAACTCTAAAACAAAATTGCTATAAAAACTCCAGAGCAAATTTGCTAGATAAGAAACTAATCTACATCTCTTAAACTCGTTTATAAACTACCTACTATAGGTGTTCTGCGAAGAGAAATTTCATAATCTACCTACTATTTATTCCCAAATAATAGCTATAATTCTCCCTTTTTATTACTGTTACTGGGGTGTTAAAAAACTAATTGAATTCCATTATTATAAAATCCATTTCTTAGACTTTTGTTGTCAATGAACATCTTTTATTCGTAACTTTATATAAATGAGAAGGGTTGCGAGCCACACAAGTTATCGGCGCAAAATGCCACAAACTTTATCTAAATTTTCGAATTCAAATTTTGTATCCAAACCGTTGATCTTGATTACTTTAATGAGTTGTGCATAAATATAAATTTTAATAAGTTTTTTATTTCATTTTTATTGAAGATCAAGTGATAAAAAAGTTGAACAAATTCGTTTTACCGGTTGATCTTCAATAAAATGAGCAAGATTAACGGTTTGAATTTGTAATTTGAATTTTAAAATAATAAATATTACTGAAAATGTTATTTTGTGATATTTTTAGGCACCAATAAGTTGTGGCATTTGAAACCTCAACATCTAAAATATTCTTACAATACTTCTCCCCTAGCATGCAAACATGTCTAAATTAATCTGTCCCCATATTTGATCAGGGAATAAATTCAAGGCGACATAACTTCATATATTAAACTATAACATTATAAGTTATTCTTGTTTTCTTATGTAATAAAAAATAGCATTCATTTCATCACATCAAAATATACAAATAAAGATAGCAATGTTAATCATAGTAACTATTGTGATAAAAATAATATTAATAGTGCATTATTATTATTAAAATTATTATTGTTATTGTTGTTGTTGTTGTTGTTGTTATAAAGGTAATAGTAACCTTAATCATAGAAGCATATCAACAAATAATACAATAACAATAGTAACATATTTATAATTAAATATAATAAACGTGGTGTCTAGCATGAGCCTTGATTAAAAATAATATTGACGTAATAATAATTAAATAAACACATTTCAAAATAATATAATAAAAAATAATTATAGTAATAATAACAATAACCTAAAAATGTGATGATAATAATAACGAGGTATCATCACAAGGAGTAATTATTATAGTAAACAATAATTATGAGAGGAGCAAAACTATGGTGCTTGCGCAAGCACCATCGTCCGATGCACATCGAGATTGATGCGCACAAATCTCGATGCACATCGAACGGTGGTACTTGTGCAAACACGTGCATGCGCAAGCACCATAACTTCACCCTTATGAGAGACCTTCCGAAGCTCATAAACTTTGTAATCAAATGACAATGATGCCTAGCAACCTATGTTGCACTAGTGCGGATGCGGGTATCGTATCCGATACGATACGAATGTGACTATATATATTAAATTTTAATTAAAAAAAGTAATTTAATACATTGAAAAATAATATATAAGTGAATACATATAATAAAAATTATTATTATATACAAGAGAGAGTATGTACAGTGGTAATATGTTTTTTTTATAGTAAGTATCTTCAATCTTAGAACAACGAGAGGAAGCAACAACTAGAAAATACATTATGATTATCACGTGAAGTATCGCACGAAAATCGTATCGGATACAAATGTGACAAGAATTCGATACGAATGCGGTGAAGTATTTGAAGTATCCGAGTAACATAACTATCAACTCACTGATCATCTAATGACTAATGCTCAACCCGAAATACTGTACCAGCTGTACCGGCTCTTCTAAATGCCATTCACTTGGCTTAGTGCGGAACTATAGTCTTAAGTCTTAACACGCTTGTAAATTACTGTGGACTTGTTTGGGTCAACGATGGAGCTTGGAAAGCCAGGTTTTGACCAAAATACAAGGAAAATTAGTTAGAATTAGATTGGGCACCGACAGTGGAACGAGATCGTCTGATGGCGGCACCGGGCGGTACCGCACGATACGTTTTCGAGATCGTCCGATTTCTTCATAATTCGTATTTCAGATCTAAAACTCTCCTAATTATCATCTAGACAGTCGAGTCGAAGTACCGTGCGGTATCGCGTGGTAGAAGAACAGAGTCCACCGAGAGTTGGGGTCCGTCTTCCTCCTATTGTATTTGTAGGCATACACTTGACGGCTTCTATCTAATACCGATCTGGGGTCTAAATTAGAACTGAAACGCGTTACGACTCGTTGGAGCCTTGGAGGACTGAGTAAGAACTATTAATACATACAAATGAAATGAAGTTTCCGTGATTTCATTTAGACCAGTCAAAAGAGTATTTGAGAAATTCGAAATATAGAAAAATTAAATAGTATTTGAAAAGCTCGATAAATAGAATAAATCGTATTCTCAATAATGATGTTTTGAAAAATATTAAAAATATTATCATTAAATTCTTTCTATTTCTAACGCCAGCCAATATCATTACTTTTGTATTCAAAATTTTCTAAAATATAAATATAAATATTTTAATTCAATTCTTGAGTTATATTTAGATAATTTTTTTTATAATTTCGACTACGTTCGTCAGGATCGTAGTTAGTTTTTTTTATCGTCGCAAGTCATCAAATTGTAGATATTCGAGTCAACTTCCATCGCGTCGAATCTGATTTGTGATCCGAGAAACAAGCGATTCAAAATTGAATTTGACACGAACTCGTGATAAAAATTACTAATTAAGAAAACCTGATGGCGGGTCACCAGAACCTGATGGAGGGGCGCCATTTTGGCCTCCACCATTGTGCAGTACTTAACCAAATTCACCTCTTCTACAGTAGAGTGATGGCGGGACACAAGAAAAAGATGGTGGGGCGCCACCTTAGTGACTACACTCTAGGGACTTAGCCATTTCCTCTACTAACTCCCTCTACACTTGGAGAAATGGCGGGGGGCCACATTTTTGTGGCGGGGCGCCAAGGCGCTGGAAGTCTAGTGGGGAGTTTCTATACTTGGCCAAATTCACTTCCTCACTTCCTCTACAATGGGAGAAATGGCGAGGCGCCACATTTTTGTGGCGGAGCGCCAAGACGTTGGGAGTCTAGTGGGGAATTCTTATACTTAGCCAAATTCACTTCCTTACCTCCTCTACAATTGGAGAAATGGCAGGCCGCCATAAATTTGTGGCGGGGCGCAAATTCACTGCCTTGTGCGACATTTGTACTTAGGCCAATTTTCTTGATGCAAATTGGCACCCTTTGGCACATATGCGAATTTTGAACTGCAGATTGATTTAAAAAGACTCCAGACCCCCAGAATCCAGGAGAATGCTTATTTTTTTTATTCAAAATTTGACTATTGTAAGAGAGTCTAGAGAGAGAAGACAAGAGAAGAATTGATCAAGGCCTAGAAGAGAAGATTGGAGGAGAGATCCGATAAGATTCTCGGTTTAGTATTTTTATTCTTTTCTATCTCATTTGGTATGACTTTCTCGCTTGTTTCTTCTCTCTTTTCTGCCATGGAAGGCTAAGCCTCGGCAAGGCCTAGGTTGTAATGATTTGAAACTCGTTTGTTTATCTTACTCAGATCTGTTTTATTTGGTTTATATTGCTATGAATTGTTTCTGTGATTAAATTTCATGTACTCGTAATTTAATTGCGTGAATATTTAGAGTTTTAATTCTTTAATTGAAAAGTTAGAAATTAGAACCCAGATCCTTAGAAACAATCAGAGTTAAAGTCAATATCGAGGGGTTAGGCAATAACTTTGGAGTTTGATCATTTTAGATCGCTAATTTGCATCAAGAACCGATGGGAGAAGTGCAGATTTAAGACATTAAATTGATTGTAAGTGCTTGAACAATCTAAATTATTAAAGTTAGGTACTGAAAGGTGATACTGGAAATAATTTGGATATGATATTAAAATCAAGAAATTGAATTTAATATCTATATTTAATGCATGGTCCTCATACAATTAAACCATATTAGTCATTTGAGTAGATAATTGAAAGAGTGGATAGTAGAGACCCGAAAGCCTTAGACTCATCATGCAAATCAGATTTTGATAATTAAGTATAATCCTTTATGTACTAGTTCGTTAAATTCTCAATTCAAACTCAACCCAAATCTGAATCGCTTAGACTAGTGAATAGTTTAGAAAACAGTAAATCAAATTGTCCATGTGAATTTGACACCCCAATAGAATTAGTACAAACATATATATATATATATATATAGAGAGAAAGATAGGCTAGGGTGCTCCATGGAGCACCAAACCGCTAATGCTCCACATTGTATCTCCAATTTGAAAATTCCAACGACCGATCTGAATAGTTGAACATGATCTACATATTTAAAACTACTTACAGATTGAATTTTATATTTTTTTGCTATTTTTTAGAGAGGTATGAAAATCACAACTTTTGTTGGTTTAGAAACCGTTTGATTAGCAACTTTTCTACCTCTTTAAAAAAAATAGCAAACAATTTAAAAAAATATAAAATTCAATCTCCAAGTAGATTTTAATATGTAGATATTGAACGGTTCGGATAGGTCGTTGGAATTTTTAAAATGGAAATAATTGATGTGGAGCACGAGCGGTTTGGTGCTCCATGGAGCACCCTAGCCTTTCTCTCTCTATATATATATGTTATGTATGTTTCATTTGCTAAATTATCGAAAGTAATTAAATTGTTAAGATAAGCATCTAAATTAATATATATCTAATAACTCTTAATTCTTATAAAACAAGAATGAGTAAACCTAAAGATATTTGTCACAAGACTTTATCTAAATATTTGACTAAAATGACTACTTGTTTGTTCATCCATCATCTTATTTTAATGTGCTCGGATTAAAGGTTACTAACCTTAGGACTTAGTAAACAATTAATAGTAAGAAGTAATAATAATTTAACAAAGCACATTAAAAAAATAACTGAAATGCTTAAAAACAATTCCCTAAATTTATCATCATAAGTGACACACATATAATAGAATCAAACAAATAAATATACACGACATATCGCAATCAATTTTATCTTCTCCTTGAAGTTTCAATCTGAATACTCAATACTTATAAAACTCGACTTCTGTTAAATCAGTATATTACGTTGATTCCATTTGGATGTCGAGGACACGACTCACAATGACATAACATACATGGACGCTGGAGCAAGTGGTGAAATGCTCTCCGGAAACTAACACCAGTCGTCATCTTCTTTTTCTCGATGATTTCAGTTGTGGGTTCCTGTGGATTATATCTTTGTCTTTGTAGGACTAGACCAAGAAACCTTTATTTTTCTTTTATCTGAACCGCGGTACCAAAATTACCATAACTTGATAAACATGACCATAAGACTTGACCTGTCATATGCATAACGATAAACTGTACCAAATATTAAGACCAACCTGCATTGCATGTCATCTGCATTCATTCTGCACATGAGATTCGATATACGAATCGTATAACGTATAGCTATTTTATTAGGTAGACTCATATTTTAATATTATATGTTTAAGGGTGATCACCAGCTGGATGTAGTTTAAGGGCATCGCGACGAGTGGATTACGTACGCAAGCTAAATGCCCGTGGGGTCCTCTTGTTGGGATGTCTTCAGAGACATCCGGCTGATGCCCACCAAACGAGTTCATCACTTGATGGCTCGTAGTGCCGTCAGAGAGTTTTTATTTTCAACTTTCATACTATTATATATATATATGTACTATAAATCCTCTCCTTGAGTGATTAAGGTCGGCATCTCAATTTTAGAATGTGTATGCCATATTTGATCTATTGGAGCTATTTCAATCATATTTATTATTATTATTATTATTATTATTATTTAACCGACTTATTGCGAGATCTCAGGTACGTCCGAAGAGTTCTTTCCCCTTTGGTGGCCAATTTGGGTACAAGGAAAGGTTGGAGCTCCCTTTTGGCCCCTGGTTGGTACAGGGAGACTCTTTTATTATTCTTTCATGTTCGGGTAGTCAGTTCCTTATTTCGGTACGACAATTGAGGCCGAGAGTTTTTATTTATCTTTTTATGCTTTTGTGAGGTAGGCACATGATTCGCTTTTGACCGAATCTTTGTACTCTCCTAGGGCGATATCACCTCAGAAGGATCGATTTGTTTTAGGTTACGAGGGATGTCGTATAGTGCCTCACGCCTAAAACAAAACCTTAGCTTATGAGGACTGTTGTATAGTGCCCCACCCCTAAGGGGTGAATCATGTGTCCTACAAATTGGAGTTTATTTTCGGGTGCCTGATTTGATTTCGTACTATATGTATATTTTAGTACTTATCATATTCTTTTTGGGTTTCTTTAACGACTATATTTTAAATATTTATTTCAAACTTAGTTAGATGTTCTTAAACACTTCTAATTAACAACTTAATTGAATTGTTAGTTTTAAAATGTGATTAATATCTACCAAGTGTCTGCTTGAGTTCAATCTTAGAGAAATATATAAGCTCAAAAGCTAGATCTAAATCCACACTGAGAAATTTATAATTTCTCATGTTCCATGATGGTTGTGGGGTCCAGGTGAGGAGTACAGGTGTACCAACTGAGAGCGCTAGAAGATGATCACACGAGGCCGCAGTTCGAAGACTTGTCTTGCTGACTCTTTCAATTGATATCTCTCTTTTATCCTTGATTTCTAGTTTAAATAGTAGGTTAGATGGGATAATGGCAGCTGGTCTATCAGCGGAGCTATAATTATCTTTGTTTATTTTATCCGCTTTCGCAACTCTGATATTTCTATTTACATGTATTTGTGGAGTATAGCAGACCTGCACTAGAAAATGTTTTTCATCAACATAAATGATATTGACTACATGCCTACAACTTGGATGTAAGAAATGTTTCATCATTTCAGATATATGTTACAATTAATCAAGTTATAATTGATCTCTATCTTTCAGCAACCGATTAAAGCTCACCTCTTTTCATTATAATGGACAACCAATATAGTCTCCTTATTTAGTAACGGTCTTATTTGCATTTTTCATGAAATTGAAATTATAGAAAATAATAATACAAATCTTGAGTCATAATTAACATAAAAATAATATAATTCAACATGTATACCTCGTTACGACCACCTGCTTATTAGCTTATATCATATCCTGATTTTTTATCTTTTTTAGAGCAAAGCTGTTGTATTTTGCAAAACACATGTTTTGTGACTTTGGCCATTGAATTTTGAATTTTTTTTGCAATTATATTTAATAAGAAATCAGATGATCAAAAACACAAACAAACTTCATATGATTTGGTTAGTTGATTATGACAAAAATGAAATATCCACTGACTATGAAAATGACAATTATAAGAGTAGGTGACTACAATTCTTAATTGGACGTGACATTGTATGAGTTACAAATTTCATATGATTCCAACAAACTTTTGAGTAGAAGGTTGAAAAAATTAGACAACACTTGTCAAACAACAAAGCAACAAATGAAGAGATCTATAGCAACGATGATTCAAGTTTGATAGTCAGTAAGGTTGTCAATACAAATACACAAACGAAAAAAATCTGCACATTCAGAGCATCAACAAATAAGACATGTATTATTACAAGCAAATCCTAGCAAACCAAACAAATGTCAATCAACCTCCTTATAATATTTGTAAAATCCAAGGTAAGAAAAAACTAAAAGCAGGCAAAACATATATAGCACTCCTCTCCCCATGTCAGCTATTCATCTGGGAGTCGATTTTTCGAGGCGAAATTGGTTTAGTATCTCTTCATGAGATGTACCATTTGAATTTGACACATTCTTGTGCACAAAAGAATATTGCCTTCTGCTCTCTTCTCTATATGCAAGTTTAGCTATAGATGCTTAAAATTTACACCTAAAGCGTATTACACTATTATAAACATTTACAGAGCCCATTTTCACGGCCAAGTTAAGAAAAAAGAAAAAAAAAATAAAGGATGAAAAGAAAGGTCAGGCCTTTATCAGCATTCCCTTGTGGAAAGTGTGAGGTCTGGGGCGGGCCCGCATGATTGTTTCATCACTGTGACGGATGAGTTCAGAGAGTTTCCAGGGTTTTTGCCATTTCCACTTGAATTGTAACAACCATTGGTGATGGCTTCTTTTCCACCTCCATAGCTTTCCTGATTGGCCAGCCACCGCTAGCTTCTTTGCAACTGACAATTGCGTAATGGGTACCATCTGTTTTTTGTTATCAAAGAAAGAAAAAAAGGAAATTTATTTGTTATGATCTGATGCAAATAAAAATGTCAGTTTCCATGCAAAAGAAGGAAACAAAGGATACCTTAAGAGTCTGGTTGTTAAATGAGTGATTCTTGTTGCTTGGACTATTCACAATTCCTGCTGAGTACTTGAGCTGTTTCTGTGCAGGTACCGCAACTGGAGATAGTGGTGGGCCACTTTCGTCAGCAGAGTGCTTGACTGAGCCATTTCCATTACCCTGAAATTTACACAGTGAATCTGGATGCTAACTTTACATATATTGGCGCGTAATTCTGAAAACACTTTTCAGAAATAGAAACTTACAGGAGAGGGAGGGGGTGTTGCAGTGGCAGTGGCGAGTGCAGCTGCAAAGGCTTGTTCTCTCTGTTTTATGTATTTTTCCATCTCTTTTCTCCTTCCTTCGCTGTGCCTCAGAATTCCGACAAGCTCGTTCATTTGCTCCTTTAGTTCCTTTATCTCTGCGTCCTTCTCTGCTACCTGGCATCTATCCCCACAACCAAAATAAGATGTAGTGTGCTTTGCGAGGTTAACATACTGAAGTAAGAAAAATATACTAGGAAAAAAAAACCAACCTGGAATCAACTGCAATACTAAATGCATACTGGAGAAGGTTTTTAGCCTCAGCCATGGACCTCAGCTGGTTCCAGCGGCTGCGACCAGTGAAGGCTCGCTCCCTCTCCTCAGCCTCTGACAACTGAGAGGCCATTGCCACCAAGCTGTTTGAAGAAATGCTCACCATACTCTCCAGAGATGCTATCCTTGCCATTCTTGCATTCGGTGACATGTTTGATACCCTGTGCACAGATTAATCAGCTAGTTGATCACTAAAGATCACAAGTGGTGTCAAATCACATAAGCAGGTTTGCACAAGCCAAAGAGAAATATGATTAGCATAACTTGGTACCCTGAAACTTAATTTCTTCTTGTGTCATGAACTAAGAATTTTTTTACACATAAATGATATTTACCTAGAGTTCCCATTTTTGTCCCTTCCTGGACTAACTGCACCAGAAAGAGCTTCCTCCTGCTTCAAGATTGCTAGCTCCTCAGCAAGTGCAGCACGTCTATCCCACACATAAGAATACACCAAGTGAAATGAGTAGTAAAAAAAGAAATTACATGTGGAAGTGGAACTTTAAGTAAATCAGAAATCCAACTATAGCAGGTCTGCAGACCACATTTAGCATGCATCCAGAAATTTTGTAATCACTAAGATTTATAAAAGAATACACAAAAATGCAACCTATTCAACAACTTCTGTTTAGGTTGGTTCAAGGGTACTTGATCTAATTTTTTTTTTCTGATTTTTTATTTAAGAAAATGAGAACTTAGAATAACTAAGAGAAGACAACATAAGATGATTATTTGATCAGAAGCTTCATGCTCTTTCTTATAATATCTGTTGAGATTTGTGATAAATCTAGTATTTGTTTTGGTTAAGTTTCAGGTTTAGTGTCTTTTGTAGGGTCTTTAGTGCAAGAGGGTTATTATGGGTATTTTGTGGGACTAAATTGCAAAAGGATTGTATCTCTATATATACCCATTTGGTAGATAATGAAAGAACAATTTTTTTGGCTCATTTCTGTCTTTAATATCTGACGTCTCTGAAGAGATAAAGCTCCTTATTTTTATATGAAGCAGATAATTACCAACCACATTAATCCATGATTATTCAGAATTTCCTTTCATCATAAAGGATCTATTAATAGTTTACCAATCAGAAATTATTTTCACTGTAAGGGAACATAATAGTTTAATAGTTTAAGTTAGACACTGCAAAATTACTTGAACAAAGTAAGAAAATTTGAAAATACGTACAATTGGCTTTGCTTCTCATATTCATTCCGGACTTCATGGACATGCACCATAACTTCAAGCTCCTGGTCCAGCCATCTTTGTAAAGCCTTCTCATTCATCTGGAATTTAACAACAACACTTAAAATAGTTAGCAATATAATATAACTCCAGCTATATATGCAGGCTTCCAAAATATACAAAGGTCTCTGATGAGACCCAAAAGCAATCAGTCACTGTGTAGTGTGTACAATTTAAAAAAAAAAAGAGGAGCAAAATCAAGCCAATAATGAATAAGCTAATTACCAGGCTTGTTGGAGAGTTGCCATTAGCCATGCCTGCTTATGTGATAAGATCTTTTTAGAATTTGGACTTTCGTTGTATTTCTTTGATCAAAAAGTAAATAGAAGAAATTAAGAGGACAGGAACCTGAATTTTCTCGAGCAGATGATTTACGGGCCTCTAGAAGCTCTTTTAGTCTCTTGGTTGCCATGGCTGCCTCTTCGGTCTTTCTCTGGAGCACCTGCAAGAATTATGATAAAGATAATTTTTCCAGTTCTTTATTCGTCTTTGAATTTGAAATTCAGAGAGCATAAAGTGTAAATGTAAAGTAGAGGCAAGATAGGTAGTACCAGCTTCTGTCGCTGGTTCAATGCCTGAAGTTTATGGCGCTCATATTCATTTTTCCTTCCTTCTTTCCTTAGCTGTTTGAAAATTTAAGGCAAGTATGATTATATATTCATCGCAATTTTATTTATCTTAATCATTTGCCATTTTTATTTGGATATAGGTTACCTGTAGAAGCTCCTTTTCACGAGAAGCTTTCCACTGACGGAACAGTTCAGCCTCTTGCTTAATTTTATGCTGCAATTGGACCTTTTGTTGCTTTATAAAATGAATCTCCTCTTGTAATTTCTTGGTTGCCTCGTCACTTTTTTGTTTCTCCTTCAAAATTTGTACTTGGTTTTCCTGTTTCTTTTTTAGATCTTGAATCTGATAGAAGTAAAACCTCAGGTCACTATACTAGGAGAAAGTTGTTAATATAGTAAGAAAATAAGACATCTTGATATATTAAGATACCTGTGATTCAAGGGACTTTAGTTTCTGCAACTGAATATCCCGCAGCTTATTTGCCTGACCATCCGCATTAAGACTCTCCACTTCAGCCAACAACCTATCTCTTTCTTGCTGAAATGTTTTAGCTTCTTAGATTAGTACAAGGATAAAAAAGAAAAAAAAAGAAAAGAAAATAGGAGCAGACAATAATATTGCAAGGATAAGTAAATGAAGTTTTAGTCCATACCGACCTGAACAGTTCTTTTCTCTTCTTCAAGTTCCGTGATTTTCTTCCCAAAATGCTGTTTTAGTGCAAGTGTTTCGATTCCTCCATACATTTTCATCTCAGACTGTACAGTTTTAAAAGGATCCTTATTATAGTTTCCTTTATTTTTTAAACAAAAATAAGCAATACTTTTCAGGGAATAAAGAACAATACCTCTTTTTGTTCAAGTTGGCGGTTTAGCTCATTTAACTCCTTGCCCATTGAATCTTGCAACATAGTATGCTCCCACTCTTTTTCCACCTCATCATCTATATCCTTGTTATTGCAACTTTCTGGCAGAGAATGTAAAAGACTTGCCCAATTAAAATGGTGAAAAATACTCAATTTTCAAGGATGAAAACTTCTATGCATTTACAAAAAAAAAATACTTGGCTGAGTCAAAAGGTGCTAATACAGAATTTTCAAGTAGGAATGCTTCTATATATTTACTTTAGCATGCCCTTTCAGTAGTTGTTAAAACCTTTAAAGGAGACCAATGAAGTAGGCAAGTTTTTACTCTAAAAATGTGCTTCTGGGAAGAAAAAAAAACATTACGTATTATAAGAAAACAATGAAATGTATCATAAGGACCTGACAAACTAAAAAAGAGACTCAACACAGAAAATACCTTTTATAGCATCAGCCATTTGAACATCCAGAAAGTCAGTACTAGATAGGCTCCTTTTGAGCCCCTCTGCTTTTGGTAAGCAATATCCATGTTTCTATAAGAATGAAGAAAATTCACTTATTACTGCATTGCCTTTGCTTGGAAGAATGTCACTTCTTATTAGAAAGCATTGCCTATGCTCGGAATAAGGTTTCTTATTAGAAAATGTAACAGAAATAAAATCAAAAGATGGTCAAAGAATAATTTATCAATGACAAAATAAAAAGATGTACCTGGATCTCTGGTTCAAAAGTGTCAACCCGGCCAGACCTGTTGCAATGTGCATAGAGTTCCCTGCATAGTTCCTTATTCGTTGCCTCTAAACAAGATATTTTTTCCTTGAGCACCTACTCATTTATAAATGATAAATAGGAATTATTAATCTGATATTATAACTTCTATGCAGAGGACTAATATCACATGAATGCATTAAATAGAAAAGGTTATTTGTCAAAAAAATAAAAATCATATGTGTGTGTGTAAGTCTAATCACTAGTATGGAAACATTTTTTCAACTTCTTTTGGCTGAATGTATATTGCTTACAGCTAAAGAACTTCCAAAATTTTGCTAAGCTTTGCATACTTGATAACTACATTAGCTTGTGTAGTATTAGCTAAAAAATATCACCATGTGCTACATTATAAAATTTTGATATTAATTGATAGATTCAGTATAGAAATGTGAAATGTTTGTTCCAAATTTATCATCGCCTTACTTGAATTTCATCATGTTGGGTTCCTCCTCGAGCCGAAATCAGCTCTGCTTGTAAGGACTCAATTTTTTGCCTCATCCTTTGCATCTCATCAGAGATTGGATTTCTATTCACCTGTGACAATTTAAGACCAAAAACATAGCAATAGCGTAAGAAATCACACAATTACAGAAAAGTCAAAACTAATATATTTTTCTATGTTAATGAGTACTCACAACAGGCTTATTTTGAATATTACGAGCACGATTGGCGTATTTTAATGTGTTCAGTGTCTCCTCTGCATTAATATCTGCTGGGCTAATACATGCTGTACCACAACAACCACAAAAAAATAACAAAAAGAGATCAAGTACATTTGATATGCAGCACCAAATGATCATTAGTTACAAAGGTATCATATCTTACCTATCATGACAGTCCTGCTATTTCCTCCAAGGGAGTCCTGCAATACAAAGATATTACAAATTACTACTAAAGAAATTAAAAAGATGGAATGTATAACTACCAGATTGAATAAAATCTCATGAAGTACCTGCAAAAGTCGAGTGAGTTTGCTATCCCGATAAGGAACATGGGCTCCTTTCCTCTTTTTCTCATCTCCTAGTGCACTTATAACATTTCCAAGTGCCAGAAGTCCTTTGTTAATGTGAACCCCTGAATGCATGTTAAGCATTAGTATTCTCAGCACTATCCCCACAAAATGTTAGGGCTAATAACGTGAAGATCCTTGAAGTATAGCCAATTACTTTTAACAAGTTAGGAACCCATATTTTTTATCCCTTAAGTGTTCTAATATGCCCCATTTTGATTTGGCCATGTCTTACAATATGTCATGAGATTAAGCATTAAATAGACATGGATTAAACCTCAATTCAATTTTTGAAATACAAAAATGACCATGTACACACAAAATGGTAGGAAATGGCTTAGGGATCAAAATGGAAAATTTGAAATTTCAGGGACTGAAATGAGAATTGCAGATGTCATGGAAAATTGATCCAATTTACCCAATTAAAATAAATAAAAAAAGAAAGAAGAAACAGGAATTTACCTTCTTTGAAGCGGAGGCCATCAGATCCAGTTCGCTTGGCACGTTCAGAGCCCGCAAGATCCACCAAGTGGAGCTTCGCACAAAGGTAATCATCATTTAATTCTTCCGGTGCAATACCCTCACAACTTGTTATTGGATCCATCTTACGCATCTGCTCCAATGTTATAGTGAAGATTGCATGCGAACGACTATCCAGGTCCCAAAATAGGGTAAAAGAGTAATAAAATATCACGAGGATAGAATGAAATAAGGGTTATTTTCTTATAATAGCATTAAGATGATGAAAGCACCAACCTCGATTGATTATTCATGTTTGTACTTCCAGTTGCACGGTTATTCGAACCTTGGTTCAAGCAAGCTGCCATCTCTTTTTGACTAGAGACATGGATCTCGGTTGACCCAGAAAGAGTTATAACCCCATTTGATGCCTCACGGATCTGAACTGGAGGCTTACCAGGTACATTAGCAACCTTGGCCATGGTCGTGTTTCCATTCTCTAATTTTCCTATTAATAATGTTGGGTCCAGTAAGTCTCTCACCTCTTCTTTCAAAATCTTCACACACAGAAAAAAATCATTATAGGAATATTTTACTGAAAGTTGCACAATGTAGAGTTACCACAGAGAGAGAATAAAACACTTTAGCTCGGTACCTCAATGAATGAGACTCGTAACTGGAAATCGACTTGGTTCTTTAGCTTGTCAATCTTGTTGAATAATCCATTCATTACTTGCTGGATCAACCCGACATGAGATCCTTCTTGGCATGCTGTTCCCATTGTATATGTTTTCCCTGATCCAGTCTGCAGTTTTTACAAAGAAAAAGGTATCTCACATAAGGCTCAAAAAGACAAGTTGAGAAAGAACTAAAATCAGGTAAAGGCATATCCCAAAACCCTGTAAATTTTTTGGCAAATTGGTCTCAAGAGTGATTTCTCCTCATTAGAGCAAATCATCCATTTATCAGTTGATTTAACCCTTAGTTGAATTTTGGGTGTTAATTTTACAGCCCTAATCAAGTTAAATTAATTTATTAGTGCTTAGAACTTTACCTGACCATATGCAAGAACAGTAGCATTGTACCCTTGAAACAAACCATCAACAAGAGGGGCCACACATTCGTCGAACATGGCAGAAGAGGGTGTACCAGCACTGCCATACACATGATCAAAAGTGAAGGAGTGCGTACCAATTTGTATCTGCGTGATTTATCCAGAACATAAGCATCATTTCTATTTTTTAAAGACATAAGAGCATTTTGCATAAAAATCTTTTTTCTGATTCATAATGTCAGTCCTCAGCCGAGTAGCTTAGAGACGCCCGATAGCTAATTTAAACTGAATGCTTAAGAACCACAGGCATAACACATTTCAAAAACAAGTTCGCTTCAGGTGAGAGATATTTGAAAAGCATTAAATGCCAAGACTAACGGGAATCCTTGTATCAAAAAAATTGATACAAGTAAAAATAAACCGAAAGCTTAAATCAGGCTGCTAGTTAAAACCACTCTGTCACATGTGTTATCACTGTATCAAAGTTACTGCATAAATAGTACATAAAAAGGGAAGCAATAATGCCATCAGGTAGGGTAAGGGGAAGCTATTCTTCTACCGCGCAGCATCGACGGACGGCCTAGATTTTCTACGTTGTAAGCTACGGACGGTCCAAATTTGATTCAGGGGGTTTGATATTATAAAGTTTAGCTTGCACGAATCTTGATGCAAATCAAAGGCTGAGATTTGTTGTGCAGCACACACAGTGTCGGTGCTGCGCGGAAGAAGATCTCGTTCTAGGGTAAGGTGGCAACAGTATGTTTCATGTGGTAACTTATCATTCTATTATCAAATGATACTATCATAACAGCACTTTGCAACCCAAAATCAATAAAATGTATGCAGATTAAATAACAGCAGCTAGATTTTTGTTAAATATAGGTGCTGTAATTGGTGAATTAAGCTGATTGAAAATAAGTTGCCAAGAAAAGGAAGCAGGATACTTGAGAAATAGTTGGCAAACTGACAGGTAGTGGATAGAATTAATTAGAAGATAAATTAAGATAAAGATATGTAAATGATTCCTAATTGAGTGACCAAATCAATTGACTAATGCACCTCATGTGATTCCTTGTGACTTTGTTTTCTCTGGAGTATTAAGTATTGTTTCTTAGAAGCACACACCTTTTACTAAAGTTGCTCAAGGAACCTCAGATAGTTCAGGTAAATCATATATTATATTTATTTACAGAAAATCCATTGTTTAATATTTGTTAGAAAAAGGAAAAGGAATAAACAATAAGACATATGAGTATACACGGAATGCAGGGGATAAAGGTTGTGATTTCAATAGGGAAAAAAATAGTCTAATTGGATCAACAAAACTGTATTACAATTGTCAGAGTGAACAGTAAGATCCCCAGTTAATTTGATAGAGGATAAAAACTGGAAGAAGGAGCTCTTGGTACCAAAAAAAAAAGTCACAAGGAGATAATGTTACAGTTAGAAAATTTTCTCGAAAATACAGTTTAATAATGAGAAAATTACAACGGTATTTTATAATTCTTAAATAACATGTTCAAAATAATTGCATTACATGGTAAAAGTAGTAATATACATGACAAAAATGATTGCATTACAACAAAATGGTGACATCAGGATTGAGATACCTTTGCCCCAAAAAAGGCCAAACAAAGAAGTGGGAGTAGGTAGAAGAAGAGCTACGGAATAGTATCAACCGAATCAAAATCAAATTAGAATTTAAACTATAAACGCTTCTGTAATATGTATAGTGAGTGAACTAAAGATTATAAATTCCTCAAAAAAAAAAAAAAAAACTAAAGATTATAACCACACAGATTTAATTAAGGTCAGTTTATTATGAAACGGTAAGTCTCAAACAACAACCAATTAGAGAAAAGAGGGAAAAGAAAGGAAGGGAACAAAAGCGATTCTCACTTCCCCTCTCTTTAGCTCATACAAATTTTTGGTTCAAAATTGCGCCAAGAATGCTCCATGATTTAGAGCTACACGCGATATCCTAATGCCACCACGATTGAGCTGAATTATCCCAAATCAAATGCATCAGAAAACAATACACAACCAACCAAGAGAAAACAACAGCCCTTTCCTTCCGAATTCATTAAACAAGAGACCATCTAACAAACAAGAAATTAAATAGAAGATTGAAGCAAAAACGCTTAATTAAGCAAAGAGCGAACAAAAAAATAAAATCAAAGAAAGGAGGAGGTGGAAAGAGAGAGACAACCTGTGGTTGTGAAGGGGGAACAGTAACACAATCTTTACATCCTTGTAATTTCTCATCTGGAATTAGGGGTCTGATATGCACAGCTACCTTCACACAACAATCCTCCCCATTCTCCATCGTCATCTTGAATCTCACTAAATAACTACTCTCTTAACAAATGTAAAGCCCCAATGGCACAATTTACTTGGGAAAAAACACCAAGTCCCCAAAACCCAGAACAGTGGATCAACCAATAGTTTGATCAGAGAAAGAGAGAAACCGAGGATAAATTGGGTGAGAAAGAGATGGCTGGAGTAGTAACTGCAGCAACAGCTATTAATTATGCTTTCTTGGGTTTCACTTCAAGCTCCAGCATACCAAATGGCGGTTGCAGGGAGATAAAGAGAAAGAGAAAGAGATGGAGCGATGGCGATGGTGGTAGTGTTGGTGGATGATGGAGGTGGAGGTGGTTACTCTTCCTCCCAAGGGAAAAAAACGAACGCTTTCTGTTAAAATTTTATTGTTTCACTGAGAGAGAAAGGAGCAAATGAGATGCAATGATGGGTTTACAAGAGAAGAAAAGGCAGAGAGAGAAGGGAGAGATACTTGGCATTTGGCAAGGTTTAAAAAAAAAAGAGAGAGAAGGGAGAGAGTGAGGCGATGATACTTGATACTTCTACCAAAAGAGTACTCTGTTTATTACCACCGTCTCTGGGTAAAGCGACATGGCATCTTCCTTGAATTATACATTAATCGCGCGCATTTCATTTTATTACTTCACTAATCGTGCCACCTTTTACTTTTTCGCTTTCTTTTTCTCTGATTTATTTAGTTGGTAATGCGTTGGTATTTTTGTTCGGGCTTCGTCGTGTGAGATCTGTATTGTCAGGTCCCTGACTGACAGTTTGGTGAAAATTACGAGACAAGGCTCTTGTTTTACCTCTGTGAAAATTCCAAGCTTTGGAGTTTGGATCCTCTCTCTCTGTTTTTTTTTATTTCATCCTTTCTCTCTGTCTGTCTGTTATTTTCTTCTTCTTTTCTTTTCATTTTGATCAATTAAGGAACTGTTCGAGGTTCTATATCCAAAATTTATGTTTTCAGGGACTTGGATTCTAGATTAAAAAATTGTTAACTGATCGTCGTTTTTAACCTACATTATCCGGATACTTCATGGTATTTTGTCACACTATATCGGATACGTATTCGATACTCGGATACTCGAATACTTTTTTAAATACATATCCGATAAGCCACGTGGCGTATCGAGACTGACGTATTCGATTATTTTATTCACGTTTACTTACGAATTCGATCTCTGATACGCCTCGATACGTTTCTAAATTCCATGTGACAATCATGTCTTGTAAAACCGCTGATAATTTTTGTTATATCGCTTGAAAAATGAGTGAAACATGAAGAATGAAGAAGATTCGAATTCAAGACAAGCTACACTATTAATTTATTATTAATTTGTTTATTAAAATTTAATATTTTTAATTATTATTTTTAATTAAAATTTAATATATATAGCTGTATTCGTATCTAAATTTTTTTGAAATCGTCGTATCGCCACACCTGTATTCCTCTGCTATTTTAAGGCCATGTGTTTTCTCTTCGCAAGGAAAAGCAGATCTCTTTAACACCATGTTAGGATAAAAAAGAGGGATATAGGAGGGACCAAAAAAAATATTCATGAATATATTTTTTTGATAAGAGGTTAACATTAGCGAACGATCGAAGGTAATTTTGTTAACAACATGCAAACTATACAAACATGTATTTATTAATCAAAATAATGAATAATCAGATTATTTTTAGCCTACATTACAATTTAATAGCACATCAAATTTTAAAATGTATAATGAAAAAATATTACTCGATTTAAAAATTTATCAAATGGTCTAAAAACTCTAGTAGATAATTAAATGCCTAAATATAATGAGATGAAAGGTTCAATCTCTAATGCGCACAACAAAAATTTCGAGACTTAGATCTCATCCTTACTAAAAATTATAAATAAAAAGGTAGATATTATTTTCGAGACATGTATCAAATTTGAATCAATTAAAAATTTAATTAGTTTTCATCTTAGCTGTTAATAACATATTACATTACACATCTCTTTAAATCGACACCATTGTCCATCGATGGAATGCTAAATCTTTCTCAAATCAAATCAAATTTGATAACATCTTATCTAAAAAACAAATGCATATGTACTGCAGAAATTAAATACATAAGTTATATAATTTTTAAATCTATAATTTAAAGTTAGATATATGCAGGAATTACGTTGAGATCGACTACAGTAACCTCCTTTTTTGGTCTACTAAAAAATACAAACAAATTGTTCTTCATGATATTTTTTTTTTATTCATATTGTTCGTAAACTTTCTAACACGCTCATAAAAAAATTAGAAAATAAATTTAAAAATTCTCCTTTAAAATAGTTCTTAGAGCTTCCATAAATTTTTTATATATTATCACATGATGGTAGTGGATTATTTTACAATTATACCTGCTTTTACTTGAAAAATAATACTTGAAAAATAATGTATGACAAAACGGAAACACATCATAACAATTAACCAACATCGACGGATCGGTGAATTTCTGTTGTAATAAAATATAGTTGGTGACACGGTGTGAAATAATGATTTAGATTTACACAGGAAAGAATTGCAAATTTGCAATACAAATATACAATACAATACATGTTGCATTACTGCTCCATTTCTACCGTACCAGTGTACCAGTATTTTAAATTAATTAATAGGTGTAGGTTTAGTTGAGGTGGGGCCATGTTAGGCTTGCTCGTCAGACTGGGTCCCACCCAGTACTGAATCACTGAATGCCGATTCATTCTATTCATTGATTTCGGAGCTTCACTGCGGTAGATGACGGAACCAAATCCGCTGCTTCTCAAATTCCTTCTTTGTTCCATGCTTGTTTCGATCTGGACCGTTCAAAACTAATCTAACGGTCAAAACATCTACTCCTGAATCAAAATACAGATATCGGTAGATAACCAACCTCGAAGTAATTTAAATACAAAATTGTTCCCAAGATTTTACGCAACGGTGAATTGGTGGTGGTAACATTATCTCTGTTGTTGGTGAAATCTCCGTTTTCTTAATGTTAAAAATTTAATAAATTAATAAATAATAAATAAAAAGAAAGATTATTTTGAAAATTGAAAAATAATAAAGATCGAAGTTGCGAACTCCTAAAAAAAACTAATGCAGGATTGATAATAATAAATAAAACTAATTACATTTGCGACCAAAGATATTTCGTACTTGATTTTTTCTATTCATAAAAATATCATCGTTTAATTTTATTTGGATTATATTTAGTTATTTTTCATAACAACTTTAATTGAGTTCGTCGAAACTATAATTAATTTTTTGTATCGTCGCGAGCCATCGAGTAATAGATATTCGAGTCTACTTCCATCACGCCGAGTCTGATTTGTAATTGAAAAAATGAGCGATTGAAAATTAAATATAACACAAATTCGTGATAAAAAATACTAATCAAGACATAAGTAAAAATAAAATCAAATTTAATATTTGATAAAATGAAATGACTTACTGTCCCGTTATTACTTGTAACAGAACAAACGCAAGTTTTTTTTTTTAAGTTTATTTCCGAAGACTTCAAGATTACTGCACATACATTTCACCATCAAACACTCAATTTCTACCAAAAGCAGATTTCTGAAATAAAAAAATTTGATTTGTTGCGTAAACAATAGGTGGTATAGCATAGGCATAGCAGCATATATAAATAATATAGCATATGATATAAGTAACCCCACTAACACTTCACCTACTGTTTCTATTATTTAGATGAAAGGAAGCTACCTTTCTTCCTTTGACTACAAGTCTACAAATAGGCCACACCCGAATTTAACTGTCCATTGCCTGGATCCGAATCTGCTGCTCTAATTTGAGACGAGTAAAATCGTGCTCGGATTGATTCGACTGTTACGGATCGATCGATCTCTACAGATGACTGTGATTTGATTAAGAAGATATATGCTTTGATCGTTAGATCCGTTTTAAACAATTCAGATCGAGACAAACAGAAAACGAGAAAAAATTATACGAGCAGCAGATTTGATTCCCCAATACGTGTCTTTTAAGAAATTCACTCGGACATGTTTTGATTTCATGAACTGAGGTTGTTTATTTTTTTAGTATCATTGATTGTTTAAATTGACAGCTGATTTTTATTTGTCCAAAATGCCCAAAAAACGGTGTTATTATGAAATACTTATTTTTTTTGTTTGTATTTAATGACGGATCAATACATTTTGATAACGATTATTCGAGCCATTTTGACTTGAATTTTTTTAAATTATTCAAATAAGTTTAAAAAGTGAAATGTAACTCTGCAAACATGTTTTAGATATATAGGTAAAAATTAGATTCCGTTTTTGTTTAAGAATTGACACAATGATGTGATCAAGAACCATTAACTTAACACCGTTAATATTTTAAAGTCATGTAATAAATAATCATACAGATTTAATACGCAGATACTAGAGATCAATATCATGCATGTAATGTTGAATTTTAAACATAAGTTTATTTTTTTAAACATAAGTTTATATCATTATAAAAATCAGCTTAAACATATGAATAATTAAATGAGGTAGGTTATTGTGATAATACTAAGATTATTATTCTAGGACTACTTGAGAGAACCGAAATTATGTGCTTCATATCTTGTTTCATGCTTGAAGTTTTTTGAAATCTTCTCTTTTCTTGATCCGGACAACCAGGGGCGGATCCAGGATTATCGTCAGGGGGTTCAAGATTTACGGTGTTTTTCCAGGGGTTCAAAATGATGGTTATTCTTGAAAAAAATTTATCTTATATGGTCATTTGTAAAAAAATTCAAAATATAAGGTCTTTTTGAAAAAAAAATTCTGGGGGGGTTCAGCTGCACCCCCTGGCTTAACGTGGCTCCGCCACAGCGGACAATGATTAATCCTTATCTCGATTTTCCTCTTGTGCGCGCTTCTCCACTTGTGATGTGGTTGCGAGATCTTCCAAGAGAATAAGTCCTTGTTGTCAGTTCCCTTAGTCCTTCACGCGACAACACCTTGTAGAACCCGATGAAGATGATCTACAATGATCTTTTTTTCTCTTCTTTTCTTTTTTATATTTTTTTAGAGTATTTTTCTGTTGTGATCAAGAGAGAGAGAGAGAGGGGCAGAGACTTATCCCTTTGGGGACCAACAACATTGTATAAATGATGCATGACAATTTACAATTCGTCCATCAATAAATTGTTAATTACCAAACTTAATTTCTGTGCATTAAAGGGTCAATTCCTATAATACTTCATATTCATATTAAATATACTTTATTGATCACTTGATTATATAGAGAAATGCTATTATGCTTTGCAAAGCACGTGCTTTGAAATTGTGGACCATTGGATCACGCTTTGTGATTCGTGCGCACATGATGATTGAAGATCCAATGGTCCACAATTTCAAAGCACATGCTTTGCAAAGCATAATAGCATTTCTCTATATAATTAATATATAATTGTATAACACATTATGTCCATAAAACTTATCGTTTCATATGGCATCTCATACGACCCATATAATTGCAAAAATCCAGCAATGTCCCACTTGTACTATGTGTGTAACCTTTTAATTATATATTAATAGAGCTCTTTACTATTTGTCACTTTAAGTATTAAACAATTACGTCCATCAACCATATTAGCAAAAGACTTCAGCAGTATTCGTCACATTTATGAGTGACTAAACCAACATAAATCATGATACTAATACAACTGAATGACATGAATCATGAAGTTGATGTGTAGCGTGAAAATAACACGAACTGTGATCTACGTGTCTATTTTCAACTTGGTCACCTTCAATTGAGATCAATGGAATCCAGAACAAAACCTTAACCTTTTAATATACATGCACAATATACCTTTAAAACCTTAAACTTTAACAGTGCATTATATCATACAACTGAATGTCTGTAAAAATATAAAATAAACACTAAAATAAAATATAAAAAAACTTGTCAAACTCCCACTAAACTGCACATCCTCCGCTGAAAATAAACCCATATGAGCAACATGCCCTATGAACACTTCGGGAATCAAATCCTTAGTCAACGGATCAGTTATCATGAAATATGTACCGATGTGCTCAAACCCTTACTTTAATTATGGTGGATAACATTCCAAAAAACACCACAAAAGCATCTTATCCTGCTACGAGAAGTGTTTCTGATCTGAGTATTTCATTTTTGGGTGGTAATCATTCAAGAAAACACCAGAAAACATCTTCTCCTACAAGGAGAAGTGTTTCTGATCTAATTACTTCATTTATGAGTGATAACCTTCCAAGAAAACTCTAAATCTCCCATGAAGCCACCATGAAGAAGCATAGAATACCACTTTAAGTACTTCATGTCTGATTACTTCATTTATGAGTGGTAAACGTTCAAGAAAACACCACAAAGCATCTTATCATGCTACGAGAAGTGTTTCTGATTCGAGTACTCCATTTATGGGTGGAAAATTTTCAAGAAAACTCCAAACCTTTCAAGAAATCATCACAAAGAAGTATAGAATACCAATCTAAGTGCTTCATGTCTCAGTACTTATTTTATGGGTGGTAAACATTCGAGAGAACAACACAAAGCATCTTATACTGTTACGAAAAGTGATTCTGATCTGAGTACTTCATTAATGGGTGGTAAAAATTCAATAAAACACCACAAAGCATCTTAGCCAACTACGAAAAGTGTTTCTTCTTAGAGTACTTCACTTAAGCATGGTAACCTTTCTTGAAACCACCACGAAGAAGAATATGATACCATTCCAAGTGCTTCATGCCTGATTACTTCATTTATGAGTGCATCTTATCATGCTACGAGAAGTGTTTCTAATCCGAGTACTTCATTTATGGGTGGTGGTAAACTTTCAAGAAAACTATAACCTTTCAGGAAACCACCACGAAGAAACGTAGAATACCAATTTAAGTGCTTCATGTTTGAGTACTTAATTTATGGGTGGTATACATTAAAAAAAACACCACAAAGCATCTTATCCTACTACGAGAAGTGTTTCTGATCAGAGTACTTCGTTTATGGGTGGTAACCTTTCAAGAGAACTCCAAACTTTTCAAGAAACCACCACGAAGAAGCGTAGAATACCAATCTAAGTGCTTCATTTCTGAGCACTTAATTTATGGGTGGTAAACATTCAAGAAAACACCACAAAACATCTTATCCTGCTACAAAAAGTGTTTTTTATCAGAATACTTCATTTATGGGTCGTAACCTTTCAAGAGAACTGCAAACTTTTCAGGAAACCACCACGAAGAAGTGTAGAATACCAATCTAAGCGCTTCATGTTCGATTACTTCATTTATGGGTTGTAAACATTCCAGAAAACACCGCAAAGCATCTTATCCAGCTACGAGAAGTGTTTTTGATTCGAGTACTTCATTTTTGGGTGGTAACCATTCAAGAAAACACCACAAAACATCTTATCTTACAAAGAAAACTATAAATCTTTCATGAATTCACCACTAAGAAGCATAAAATACAAATCTAAGCGCTTCATGTTTGATTACTTCATTTAAAGATGGTAAACTTCCAAGAAAACACCACAACATCTTATCATGTTACGAGAAGTGTTTCTAATCCGAGTACTTCATTTTTAGATGGTAACGTTTCAAAAAACTCCAAATCTTTCAGAAAACTACCACGAAGAAGCATAGAATACCAATCTAAGCATTTCATGTCTGAGTACTTCATTTATGGGTGGTAAACATTCAAGAAAATACCAAAAAGCATTTTATCATGCTACGAGAAGTGTTTCTAATATGAGTACTTTATTTATGGGTGGTAAACATTCAAGAAAACACCACCAAGTATCATAGCCTACTACGAGAAGTGTTTCTTCTTCGAGTACATCATTTAAGCGTGGTAACCTTTCTTGAAACCACCACAAAGAAACATAGAAAAAAAACTCCAAGTGATTCATGTCTGATTACTTCATTTATGGGTGGTAAACATTTAAGAAAACACCACAAATCATCGTATCATGTAATGAGAAGTGGTACTGATCCGAGTACATCATTTTTGGGTGATAACCTTTCAAGAAAACACCACGAAGAAGCGTAGAATACCAGCCTAAGAAGCATAAGATACCACTCCAAGTGCTTCATGTCTGTTACTTCATTTATGGCTGGTAAACATTCAAGAAAACAACACAAAGCATCTTATCATGCTACAAGAAGTGTTTCTGATCCGAGTACTTCTTTTATGGGTGATAAACTTTCAAGAAAACTCTAAACCTTTTATGAAACCACCACGAAGAAGCATAGAATACCACTCTAAGTGCTTCATATCTGATTAATTCATTTATGGGTGGTAAACATTCAAAAAAACACCACAAAGAATCCTATCCTGCTACGGAAAGTGTGTCTGATCTGAGTACTTCATTAATGGATGGTAAACATTCAAGAAAACATTTTCAAAGCATCATAGCGTACTACGAGAGGTGTTCTTCTTCGAGTACTTCATTTAAGTGTGGTAACCTTTCTTGAAACCACTACGAAGAAGCATATAATGCCACTTTAAATGCTTCATGTCTGATTACTTCATTTATAGGTGGTAAACAATCAAGAAAACACCACAAAGCATCTTAACATGCTACGAGAAGTGTTTATGATCTGTGTACATCATTTCTGAGTGGTAAACTTTGAAGAAAACTCCAAATCTTTCAGAAAACCACCACGAAGAAGCGTAGAATACTAATCTAAGTGCTTCATATCTGAGTATTTAATTTATGGATGGTAAACATTCAAAAAAATACCACAAAGCATCATAGTCTACTATAAGAAGTGTTTCTTCTTCGAGTACTTTATTTAAGCATGGTAACCTTTATTGAAACCACAAAGCATAATTAATGGGTGGTAACAATTCAAGAAAACACCACAAAGCATCTTATTCTGCTACGAGAAGTATTTTTTATAAGAGTACTACATTTATGGGTAGTAACCTTACAAGAGAACCTCACAAAGCTTCTTATCCTACAACAAGATGTGTTTCTGATATGATTACTTCATTTATAAGTGGTAACATTCCAAGAAAACTCAAAATCTTTCATGAAGCCACCATGAAGAAGAATAGAATATCACTCCAAGTACTTCATATCTGATTACTTCAATTATGGGTGGTAAACATTCAAGAAAATACCACAAAGCATCTTATCATACTACGGGAAGTGTTTCTGACCCGAGTACTTCATTTACGGATGGTAAACTTTCAAAAAAAACTCCAAACTTCTCAGGAAACCACCACAAAGAAGTATAGAATACCAATCTAAGTGCTTCTTGTCTGAGTACTTCATTTAAGGGTGGTAAACATTCAAGAAAATAACACAAAGCATCTTATACTGCTACGAAAAGTTTTTTTGATCCGAGTACTTCAATAATGGGTAGTAAACCTCCACGAAGAAGTGTAGAATGCCAATCTAAGTTTTTCATGTCTGATTACTTAATTTATGGGTGGTAAACATTCAAGAAAACACCACAAAGCATCTTATCCTGCTACGAGAAGTGTTTCTGATCAGAGTACTTCATTTATTGGTGATAACCTTTCAAGATAACTCCACACCTTTCCGGAAACCACCGCGAAGAAGCATTTAAGACCAATCTAAGTGCTTCATGTTTGAGTACTTAATTTATGGGTGGTAAACATTCAACAAAACACCACAAAGCATCTTATCCTTCTACGAGAAGTGTTTCTGATTAGAGTACTTCATTTATTGTTTTCTTGAATGTTTAACACTCATAAATGAAGTACTCATATCAGAAACACTTCTTGTAGCAGGATAAGATGCTTTGTGGTGTTTTTTTAATGTTTACCACCCATAAATGAAGTAATCAGACATAAAGCTCTTAGATTGGTATTCTACGTTTCTTCGTGATGATTTCCTGAAAGGTTTGGAGTTCTTTTGAAAGTTTACCACCCATAAATCCATAAATCAAGTACTCGGATCAGAAACACTTCTCGTGGCATGATAAGATGGTTTGTGGTTTTTCTGGATCGTTTACCTTCCATAAATGATGTAATGAGACATGAAGTACTTAGGGTGGTATTCTATGCTTCTTTGTAGTGGTTTCACGAAAGGTTTAGAGTTACTTGGAAGGTTACCACTAATAAATGAAGTAATCAGATCAGAAACACTTCTCGTAGCATGATAAGATGCTTTGTGGGATTTTCTTGAACGGATACCACCCATAAATGAAGTAATTAGACAGGAAGCGCTTAAAGTGGTATTCTATACTTCTTCGTGCGGGCTTCATGAAAGATTTAGAGTTTTCTTGCAAGATTACCTCTCAAAAATAAAGTAATTCTATCAGAAACTCTTCTCGTTGTAGGATAAGATGCTTTGTGGTATTTTCTTGAATGGTTACCACCCATAAATGAAGTAATCCGACATGAAGCACTTAGATTGGTATTTTACGCTCCTTTGTGGTGGTTTTCAGAAAGGTTTGGAGTTTTCTTGAAAGTTTACCATCCATAAATCAAGTACTTGGATCAAAAACACTTCTCGTAGCATGATAAGATGGTTTGTGGTGTTTTCTTGAACGTTTACCACCCATAAATGAAGTAATAAGACATTAAGCACTTAGGGTGGTATTCTATGCTTCTTTGTGGTGATTTCATGAAAGGTTTAGAGTTTCTTGAATGTTTACCACTCATAAATGAAGTACTCAGATCAGAAACACTTCTCGTAGCAGGATAAGATGTTGTGGTGTTTTTGTGAAAGTTTACCACCCACAAAGCATCTTATCCTGCTATGAGAAGTGTTTCTGATCTGAGTACTTCATTTATGAGTGGTAAACATTCAAGAAAACACCACAAAGCATCATCGCCTACTACGTGAAGTGTTTTTTCTTCGAATACTTCATTTATGGGTGGTAAACATTCAAGAAACCCCCCCCCCCCACAAAGCATCTTGTTCTGCTACGAGAAGTGGTACTAATCCGAGTACTTCATTTTGGGTGTATCAAGCTACGAGAAGTATTTCTCATTCGAGTACTTCATTTATAGGTGATAAATTTTCAAGAAAACTCTAAACCTTTCATGAAACCACCATGAAGAAGCATAGAATATCACTCTAAGTGCTTCGTGTCTCATTACTTCATTTATGGGTGGTAAACGTTTAATAAAACACCACAAAGCATCTTATCATGCTACAAGAAGTGTTTTTGAATCCGAGTAATTCATTTATGGATTTATGGGTGGTAAACTTTCAAGAAAACTCCAAACTTCTCAAGAAACCACCATTAAGAAGCGTAGAATACCAATCTATGTGCTTTATGTCTAAGTATTTATTTTATGTGTGGTAAACATTCAAGAAAACACCACAACATCTTATCCTGCTACGAGAAGGGTTTCAGATTCGAGTACTTCATTTATGAATGGTAACCTTTCAAGAAAACTCCAAATCTTTCAGTAAACCACCACGAAAAAGCGTAGAATATCAATCTATGTCTTTCATGTCGGAGTGATAAACATTCAAGAAAACCCAAAAAGCATCATATCCTGCTTAGAGAAGTGGTACTGATCCGAGTACTTCATTTTTTGGTGGTAATCATTCAAGAAAACACCACAAAGCAATTATCCTACTACGGGAAGTGTTTCTGATCTGATTTCTACATTTATGAGTGGTACCCTTCCAAGAAACTCTAAACCATTCATGAAATCACCACAAAGAAGCACAGAATACCACCCTAAGTGCTTAATGTCTTATTACTTCATTTATGGGTGCTAAACGATCAAGAAAACACCACAAACCATCTTATCCTACAATGAGAAGTGTTTCT
>CAXKVX010002632.1:0-19535 GCA_964058865.1 Eleocharis quinqueflora
CTTTCTCTTCTTAGAATTAGACAATGAACTCGCCTTCTTTTTGTTCCCTTTCTCTTCTCCAACGGTCTCAACAACTTCTCCAATCAAGCCGAACTCAGACTCATCAATCTCCTCAAGCGACAAAAACCCTGCTCAAAAAAATCAAAATTGAAAACCCCATCAACTAAACAAATATAATAAAAACCAAATAAACAACACCAAACCATTTCGTCAGAGAGAAAAGAGAGACCTCCTTGATCGCTTCCGGAGAGGAGAGATAAGGGGTCCTCGGAAATCAGAGCGTCGCTCCATCGAAGCGATCCTTTCGCGTTCTTGTTCTTCTTGCTCTTTTTCATGGAGTTCGTTTGTTTCAGATGCGGCAGTGCCAGCGTCGCTCCGACCATTTATGCACCGATAGAGCACGCGTGGGAGAGAGGCGCGACGGCGGCTTCACAGTAATTTAGAGAGGTTTTGAGACTAAATTATGAGGTCTGCAAACGAGTCCTGAGTTGATCGCTCGACTAAGCGATTTGAGTCCGAGTCGGGTATAGGGCTCCTGTAAATCGGAATGAATTATAATAAAATTTATAATTGTTAACTACAATCTTATTAAAATTGAAAATATAAATGTTTAATTTTTTATTTTAATATTATTATTATATATATATAATTTATAAATTATTTTATGATACATATATGAGTTATATATATTTGATATGAAAATAATTATGTGAGTTATATATGTGATATAAAAATAATTATATGAATAATATAACTTTTTTGAAATTTTTTATATGTAAACATTGACTCTTCATTTTTTATATACGCATATTATAATTTTATGTAAAATATATGCATATTATAATTTTATATACATGCAATACAAAAAATATATACGTAATATGATTGGTACTCCAATGGTATAAATCCATCCATATATGTGTCCGGTTGGGCATGGATGCATCTTTATTCTGTTTCAGATGTAAGACTTTACAAAATCCATAAGCATGTTCACACTTAATAAAGTTTGAAAATTCAAATATAAATTTATGTGTTTTATTATTATTATTATACCAGATTTTTTATCAGATTTCAATCATATATATTTTAATTGAAATATTAAATATAAAAATAATTATTTAAAAATATAATTGGCACTCCAAAAGATTTCTGATCAGATTTCAATCATATAATGATTTTAACTAAACTAAATAACGATACACTTTTTTAATGTAAATAAAATAACACACATCGTTTTGAAACACTCAAATCATATTTAACATATTAGAATAAAATTACTATTAAATTATGAATATCTATTTACAGGTCTAATCACGTCCATGTTAAACTCCAAAAACAATCTAGTATGAATTGGCCAAACTGGACTTGCCACTTATTTTCAATATTATATTACTTTTTTGATAAAAAAAAGTAACTCAAGACGGGTAGGGATGCAACCGGATCGAATATTTATTCGATTATTCAAATTCGGACAAATTTTAATGGATATCGAATATTCGAATTCGAATATTTTCGAATACGAATAAAAATAATGTTTTACCGGATACGGATACAAATAGGTTTCAAATTTTGAATCGGATACAAATATGGATTCAGATAATTATCTGAATCCAGAACATACGGATTTTCAGATATCCGCCAAATATGACAGTCCAAGTCCATTGTATTTATTTTTCTTTTTTATAGCTAAGTAAATTAATTATTTCATTATTTCATTTATTGATAATATTATAAAAATTAATTATAAAGACACTACTCATTGCAACATTTTAATTATCCCATTAAATTTATTTTATAGTATAATTTATATTAATTTTATTATTGAATATTGATATATTAATGATTTTTTTCATAATGTATTTGTTCCATTTAATTATCCGAATTATATCCATATTTGCATTCATATCCGTTTATTATCCGATTTATATTCGTATTTGTTTATCATCCAATCCGTATCCATATCCGAAACTATTCGAATCCGTATCCAAAAAATAATAGCAGATACTGATACGATAACGCTATTATCCATCCTATCTGATCTGTTTGCACTGCGATTCAAAACTCTAAATTCTAAACCCTAAAGAGAAGTGCATATGTACTCTCTGATGCGCATCGAGATTTGTGAAGATTCGTGTGCATCAAATCTCGATGTCAATGAAAGGTCCAGATGCGCAAGCACGATACATGCGCAAGCACCATAACTTCACCCATGAATATATATTTCAAAATAAAAAAACACATGACAGGGTTCCTTCTATGTTACAGAAAGAACAAACCACTCTTTGTTCTTATTTACAAAGATCTATTTCTTTTCACAAAAAGAAAGAAAAAAGAAGAAGAAAGCACCACACTACTCTACCCACCTGTTCGAAAGAGTTCACGACGTAGAAATGTTGATAGATCTCCCTGGTCAATAGTCATTCAAGAGTATCTAAAACTAACTAAAACTACGAATTAACATCCAACCTTAGTGACATTGAGTTGAGGTACACAAAATCTACAACAATGACACTCACTCAAAAACTTGAGCCGGAAACATTTTGACAGTTTGTATTTTAAACTTCACGTGTTTGTTGAGCACCATGCTTGAAGATGATAAAAAAAACATTTGCTACAACTTTGTTAATTATAATAATAATAACAATAACAACAACAACAATAATAATAATAATATAACAACAAAAGCTGTATTCTCAAATAAATTAGAATAAACTAAAAATAAAATTCAATCTGAAATGAAAAATCAATATAAATAATAATATAATAAATAATAGTAAAAATAGAAGTATAGTAATGCTAATAATAATAATAATAAATCATAAGTTTAGACTAGCGTTCTAGTTTGTTAATTCTGAACTAAAATCGTACAATACCATTACTTTTAAATTATAGTCTGTCACGGTTCTAATACGTTAATCGCTGATTTTCATGCACTCATATCTGATGTGAACTCTTTGAAAACATTACATGCCTTCAAATCTCTTTTTACAGTTGCATCTCATGTCGATTTCGATCGCTCCTTACCTCTCCTTGTGTTTCAACGCAACTCAAAACTCCTCTACGTATCGGTGCATCAGAAGACCTTCACTAGATATGATAATATCATCTCAAATGATGTTGAACAAGTTTCTCTTCAATCAATACAACTCCGACCTTATCACGTATATCGTCATTTCTAATGCAACCATTTCTTGTATGCCCACATATCCACCATAACATACACATATCTGTCACGTTCATCTTTTGTATGTGTTGCATTTTAATAGCTCAACATTCTGCTCCATACAACATTTCAGGTCTGATCTTCGTCCTATAGAATTTATCTGTCAACCTTTATGTGACATTCTTGTCGCATAAGATGTCAGATGCTTATTGTCATTTTATCCAACCCGCTCTTATTTTATGACTAACATCTTCATCAATCTCACCATCACTCTGTAGCATCGAACCAAAATATCGAAAGGTCTTTGTTTTAAGCACTACCGCAACAACAACAACAATCACTCAAAAGTCGGTGGTTAGAAGTTTAGAGCAAGCAACAAAAAATAACTAATGGCCTAATAAACATACAGCGATCCTACATAACAAGTTTACACCTTAACTAAATGCTTAACCGTGGCACAATTAGATTAAACAACATAATATATTGGAACAGTCAAAACTAAAGTGCAACAAGTACCCAACATTTAGACAAAACAAAACCAAAGGTGCCAAGTCACACCTCAAATGTTGGGTCCACCTTCACCTCTGGAGTTGTGGCCAGTTTGGAGGTGATGCTAGCTGGGAAGGACAGAGCGACAGATCAGATGGGGCCCCTTTGCCTAGAACGTTCAACACTTTCATTCGATGCAACTCTTTCCCTATCAATGGAAAATGAATAAATATAAGTCGAAAAAATAGGTCCTCAACAGACATTTCAAAAGTAATAATTACTATGGCTAATGGGAGCCCTTGCATAAAAAAAAAGTCCGTCAGAGAAAATAGACAAGAGAAGATAGGTAAATTCGGATACCAGGCAGAAACAAGTTGTAGGAGTATATTATATAGTAGATTGTGTTTTCTTTTATACAAAAAGACAGTGATCACAATGCTAAACCAGTTACCCTAAACCCAGCCACATAGCAACCCAGAACAATAGCATCTTGTTGTTGCACTAATGATGTACGCATCAAACTGGTTACAGTCTGAACATTCAGATTTATTGTCTGTTCTCTTTACTTGAATTTACTTAGCAGAAGTGGCATTTTCTTCATTAAACGTGTAACCATTAAACAACTTTTTACTGAGTTACTGGACAGTAACCAGTTCTTTTTGTTTGTTTAATTTCACATCTCAGGTTGGTAGTCCGTGGATCAGTATGAACATACATACTCTTTTGTCACTCCAAAAAAGTTTTGGTCATCGAAACCAAACATAACTAGTGCAACCCAGTGTAAAAGATTTAAATATCCCAAGCCACAGTTATTTACTCATTAGAAATAAAATGGTTTCCAGAAATAAAAGAGGGGAGCCAAGAGGCTCAAAAACATAAATAAATAACAGTTCAACCTTCTTCCAGTAAGAGATGTATCGCCCTCTTCTCCAAGTCGACAGCATGCTTGCTTCTGCCCACTGCTGATAATGACCTCAGCACTGAAACATACAAACAAGAATGAAAACACTCGACTTGCATACCCTAGTTGAGAATCATGAGCCCAATTCATCAACTTATTCTTAGTTTATCTATTAAAACCCTGTGCCAACAAAAAGAAACTTTGCAGGGGCATTTATATTATTTGCCTGTATGCTTGAAGGGGACAGCATGCAATGTTTGTCAGAGGAACTCCTTTTGTAGACACTTATCCCAAAAAAAAAGAAGCACAGAAAAATTGAGTTTAACTTACTCCTTATATAGTCCTCCTGGTTTGACTCATCACAGTTCTTCAAGAAAGCTTGCAATCGAATAAACCTCTCTTTCCAATCCTGATTAGCTGTCAAAGAAGAAGAAACTGATTTAGTAGCCTCACACACCTCTCCCTTGGTTCCAATTTGAGGTTTGGTAGCTTCCCTTATCTCACCCTTGGATCCATTCTGTGATTTAATAGCCTCACTAGTCTCTCCCTTGGATATATTTTGCTGTTTAGTAGCCTTGGCGTCTTCTCCATTTTGCAATATAGTAGCCTTACTTGCCTCTTCGTGGGACCCATTTTGCAGTTTAGCACCCTTACACTCATCTAGCTTGGATCCATTTTGTGGCTTAGCATCCTCCGTCACCTCCACTTTATGCAAATTTTGCAATTTTTTTGAATCTTTTTGAAGTTGCAGATTTTGCGACTCCTGTGAATTTTGTAAATTTTGCACAACTTGAGCCTCTTGCGAGATTTGGACATTTTGCCCTTTAGTTTCCTCCTCCTTGATGTCAGGCGATCTATGTGTCTTCCCTTGTTCAGTTTCTAACTTCCTTCTCACATAAGTGTAGGTCAAAGGACTGGCTGGGCTGCTAGGGTTTGGCCTCTTAGTACCTGCTATTTTATTGGTAGAGGAATCTGACATGCTGATTTTGCCTTTGGACAGAACAGGTGCTTCAGCTGGTTTTGTGTTATCTGGTACCTCCCTTAAGGCAGCCTTCTTCTCTTGTATAGTGGGTTTCCTTTTGTTTTCTGCTGATATGGCAGTGCCGCTGGCACTGGAGTTCACCCGACTGGCTTGTGAACCATATTTATGCTGCTCTGAGAAATGAATCTCCTACAAATATGAAAAATCATTCAGTTCAGCTGAAGCTGCAAAAATCACATAGTTCAAAGAGCGCTTATTTGGTTCATGCATAATGTACTATTATAGTTAAGGTCAAAGACAACAGCAGTAGATTAACAGAAATGCAACCAGAATAATAAAAAAAACTAAAACCAAAGATTATTTCCACAATTAGAGGAGACAAAATACAGCATACTCAAATACAAAGATGGTAATTTCTACTTGCAGACATATAAATTTGGACAAATGAAATGTATTAAAAAGAAAGAAATTTAAGAAAAACAACTATAAATGGTTAATGGACGTTGAAAATAGGGTTAGCCCAAAAAAAGTAATTAGTAATGCTTCTCATATAAAATGAACCAATCAAAGGAGCCCAATCAACCACTGAAACTTGAAGGAATCACATTGTGCTGGCGATTTTGTTTATTTTATTGAATCACCAAACTAAGGAAGTGCTGTAATGTAACAAACAAAGTGTATTCTTTCTGAAGCACTGTACTAGAACCTTAACCTATCGCATTAGCACAATAGTTCGTCGTAGCATTGCTACCATTATTTGTAACTATCTCTTCCGGCACCACGATTTCATTGTTGGAAAATTTCCCAAACTCAGAAACCAGCTGCGTTTGGTTTTGAGCGAAAGAATGCTTGAATCGTAAAAAGAGACTCACTTTATAACAGAGTTACACGCCGAAGGAAGTTTAACTAATTCTCCACTTGTCGAATATGGGAATGAAATTGATAATCGGTCGAGAATTTAGGCGTCGCCGTCGGTCAGTCTTAGTCAAAAAGAGAGAAAGACAATGGGTTTGTATTTGTCCGGTGGCTGCTCAGGGTGCTGCAATGTTATGGGGATACCGAATTTGATACGCAATTGATACGAAATGGATATTTTCAGTCAATGGACACTTTCAGTAATTTTTTTCACCTTGACAACTGGACAGTTCCATTTTCTTTCATATTTGAAACTGTTTCATCGCGTCATTGTTCCGATTGATTCCTTGTTCCGATCTCTTCTTCTCTGGAAAGCATGTTATATTTCTCATGCATGTTATTTCTGTTGTTATGCATGTTAATTGAAAACGCCAGCATACAAAATATGGTTTTCAGGTATGTTATTCTAGTTGTCATGCATGTTAGTTGATTTACTATGCATACTTATTTGGTTATGCATGTTAATTGAAAACGCTAGCATACAAAATATGGTTGTCAGGCATGTTATTCTAGTTGTCGTGCATGTTGATTGATTTTACTATGCATACTTAATTTGATTATGCATGTTAATTGAAAACGCCAGCATACAAAATATGGTTTTCAGGCATGTTATTCTAGTTGTCATGCATGTTAGTTGATTTACTATGCATAATTATTTTGTTATGCATGTTAATTAAAAACGCCAGCATACAAAATATGGTTACAGGCATGTTATTCTAGTTGTCATGCATGTTGATTGATTTTACTATGCATACTTAATTTGGTTATGCATGTTAATTGAAAACGCCAGCATACAAAATATGGTTGTCAGGCATGTTATTCTAATTGTCATGCATGTTGATTGATTTTACTATGCATGCTTAATTTGGTTATGCATGTTAATTGAAAACGTCAGCATACAAAATATGGTTGTCAGGCATGTTATTCTAGTTGTCATGCATGTCGATTGATTTTACTATGCATACTTATTTTTTGTTATAAGTTGTTATACATGTTATTCTAGTGTCGTGCATGTTATTATAGTTGTTATGCTTGTTATTTGATTTATTATGCATACTTACTTATTCTAGTTGTTATGCATGTTAAACTTCATTTTTCTGTTGTTATGCTTGTTAGTTAATTTACTATGCATACTTATTTGGTTGTTATGCATGTTATTATAGTTGTTATAGTAGTTTTAGTGATGTAATGTAGCTTAAACTTAATTTTTTGTTGTTATTTATGTTAATTGAAAAACACTTGCATACTTATTTAGTTGTTGTTATGCATGTTATATTTGTTATTGTGCAAGTTATTTCTGGTGTTATGGATGTTATTCTAGTTGTTGTGCAGCTTAAATTTAATTTTGTTCTTTTATGCATGTTAGTCAATTTAATATGCATGCTTGCTGTAATAACATGCATAACAACTGAGAAAAAATTAATATGCATAACAACTGAGAAAATATGAATATGCACCAAAAAATTAATATGCATTATAAATAAATTAATATGCATTACAAATTCGCATATATACGAAATGAAAATCTATCACATATTAACATGCATTACAAATCGTAACTCAAAACAATTAACATGCATTACAAATTATAAATAAATTAATATGCATTACAAATTCGCATATATACAAAATGAAAATCTATCATATATTAACATGCATTACAAATAGTAACTCAAAACAATTAACATGCATTACAAATCGTAACTCAAAACAATTAACATGCATTATAAATTATAAATAAATTAATATGCATTATAATTAAATTAATATGCATTACAAATTAACTGGAGAGAACAGTTTCTAAAAAATGGAGAAGATTTTAGGACGAAATGGACGAACGTATCAATTGCGTATCAAATTATGTATCACTGTATCAGCTCCCTATTTATTTATTGGGTAGATGCTGGAGAGAGAATACCGGTCCACTGAGTAACTGGAGAGAGAATCCGGTCGATTCGGTGGATTCTCCGAATAATAGCGGATCTCAAGTTCTTAAACAGTTATTGTTTTTTATTACTTCTATTTATTTAATTGAATTATGATGCATGAATTAGAAGAGATATCTGATGTATAACAAGTATACAGAAGATAACTACACTGTGTTGTACGCAGGGGCGGATGCAGTAAGCCTCAGAGTGGGGCAAGTTTTTAATTATTTGTGCGATTTGTCAAATTTTTTTGCGAAATAACCATGTATATTTGAAAATCTGTGTTATTGTGCCCTCTCCTGGAAAAAATTTATAAATCTTGCCCTCCCCTGACGAAAATCTTGAATCCGCCCCTGATTGTACGTGTGTGAGTGTATTTTTCCTTTTTTTGAGAAATATACAAAATACCTTTATTTCTTTTATCCAATTTTAATTAGTTATGTATGTTACTTTTCAACCTCTGGTTTGGTAAGATGTCAAAGTCAGAAATATTGTTATTTTGGGGTAGGATATTTTGAAACCAAATCCTACACCCTGCAAGGCACGAAATTCCTGCCCTCTTTTAGAATTTCTTATCGTGAATTGTTATTTGGATGCTGGTTTTAAAGGGGGAAAAAAAACAAAAACAAAAGCTTATCATTAAGACAAACTAACATCTTGCATTAAATTGACACAAGAATTAAGAAGTTATTTCCAAGAGATGACATGAATTTGCTTTCATTATTTATAGACATTATTTGTTTGTCATCGATAATTAATTACTTTATAATTAAATTTTGCATATTGTGTATTATTGCATTTAATATTAGTTAATAGATAATTATATTTTAGTTTTTTCTCAAATTATGGATCCTTTAAAGAAAATTTGTAGATTAGTCATAACGGATCATTCAAATCATTGGATTGAGTAATTGAAATATAAAGTACCTTAGAAATTAATAGCAAAATAACCCGTACTGTCATTTCATTATAATTGTATTGTGTGTATATGTTTTGTAGTAAGAGTATGGAAGTCTAGCATTAATTATAATGCGTTGGCATTAGGGCTGTAAACGAGACAAATTCGAACGAGCTGATCAAGATTCGAGATCGTCTCGTGAGACTGGCGAGCCGAGCTGGCTCGTATTGCCAATAGGTCACGAGCTCAAATCAAGGTTCAAGTTTGTCTCGTTTAAAATCGAGTCAGCTCGTCTCGTCTCGTTTAACTCGTGATCACTTTAAATGAAACTGTTATCAAACTGACAACTCGTTTATAGCTCGTCTCGTTTGTAGCTCGTTTAGCTCGAATATACACAAGTTGTTAACCTGTGTAGATTTGCAATATATTTAGTCTATAATTAACATATAAATTTGATAAAATGAATTCTCACAACAACAAATATAGCTTTGTACCAACTCATTGTCTAACTGTCTCACAGAATCTCATAAATTACAGTTCATAAATATCAAACTACAACAATTATAAAACCATAGTGAGTCGCAGAATCTCACTGTTTGACTGTTTGACAGAATCTCATAAATTACAGTTCATAAATATCAAACAACAACCACAATTACTGTCTCGCAATCTTCAGTTTCACTTTCAGTTGTAGCTTCGCCTGAATTAACTTCTTCGCCATTAGTCGCAGCAACAACATTTGATGACTGTGACATGGTTGCTGACTGCTGTGAAAAAATTGTAAAGTTAAATAACAATCATCAACAAGGCAAACCAGCAATTATTAACAGGTACCAGCAATTATTAAACAAAAAGAAGCCGAGTTAAATAGCAAACAAAAAGAAGCAGCCTCAAAATATCAGTTAAACTATACCAGTAGTAAATAGCAAAGCAGCAGTAAATAGCAAACCAGCAGTAAATTATTAAACCAGCAATTAAATAGCAAACTATACCAGAAATTGTACCTTTGCTGCGAGGTATGTACCTTTGCTACGAGGTATGTGACTGACACCATCAAAATGCACCATTTATTTCATTTCTCGCATTATTCTTGGAGAAAGAAACTAAACAATAAAAAGAACAACAAAATAGTTGATGCTATATTCAGGATCTTATAAAACTTGTTGTAAGCTATTTGCTTATTCTATTAAGAGCTGTTGACCATTGGGAACATCCATGATAACCATATCAGAAAATAATCAAACATAGTGCTTACACACTCCTGTCCACATTGGTCTAAGTCCGTTACCATCCCTCTCTCCTCTTTCCTCCCACGTCAATCCAAAATTAGCATTCCCCTGTGCATGTGTCTGTGCCTCTGTGAAATTTTTCATCGATATCAGATACACTCATACACGAGATGACGAGAAGCAAAAAGAAAAAAGTAAAGAGTAGGATAGATCGAGCTAGGGTTCTCAAAACGGGGCGGGTCGGGTACCCGTGGATCCGACCCGTCCGGATCCACGGGTACGACGGGGCGGGTATGCACGGATCCGAACCCAAAACTCCCAACTCGACCAGTGATAAACCCGGGCGGGTAGGGTCCAGGCGGGTCCGGGCGGGTCGGGTCGAATCCGTCCAAATTTTTGAATTTTTTTCGAATTTTTTTTATTTTTTTGATTTTTTTTTGAATTTTTGAATTTAAAACTGCACAATATTGTAATATATATATATATATATATTTCGAATTTTTCTGATTTTTTTTTTTTTTGAATTTTTTTGAATTTTTTTGTATTTTTTTTAATTTTTTTGAATTTTTGCACGGATCTACGGGTCGGATCCACGGGTCGGGTCCACGGGTCCACGGGTCGGGCACGGGTGGGTCTTCGGACGGGTCGGGCACAGGTCTACACGGGCACGGGTTTAGACGGGTTTGGAGGATTTGGGGCCAACCCGACCCGTGATAGATCCGTGGATCCGGGATCCGCGGATCCGGGCACGGGTACGGATCGGGCACGGGTCGGGCACGGGCGGGTCCACGGGCGGGTAGACCCGCCCGGATTTTTTTTAAAACTCTAGATCGAGCAGCTATCTATTACCTTCAAATTTGTGTGACTACGGTTGTGCCTTTGTGAGACTACGACTGTCTGAGCCACTTAAATAAAAAGGCTAGGGTGCTTCATGGAGCATCAAATCGCTCATATTCCACATCCGTTATATTCAATTTTAAAATTTCAATGACTGATCGGAACCCAAACATGATCTACATATTGAAATCTACTTGGAGATTGAATTTTACATTATTTTGAAATTTTTTGCTATTTTTTTACAGAGGTAGAAAAGTTACTAATCAAACGGTTTCTGAACCAACAAAAGTTGCAATTTTCCTACCTCTCTAAAAAATTGCAAAAAATTCAAAAAAAAATGTAAAATTCAATCTCCAAGTAGATTTCAATATGTAGATCATGTTCAACGGTTCGGATCGATCGTTGAAAATTTTAAATTGGAGATACGGTGTGGAGCATTAGATTTCCTACCTCTCTCAATATTTTCTTTATATCAAAATCTTGTGGGATACCAAAATTTTATATTTTTAGAATTTTGTAAGTATTTGTTTTGAATTTTTTAAAATGACTAAAAAATAGTCAATGCTTATACATAAAAATAGAGGATCTTAAATAAAAATTTTAAAAATAGAAGAGGATTGCGTAGATACCATATTTGACACTGATGTTATTATGTATATTTAATTGAGTTATTATGCACATTATTTTGATATCATGCATAATAATTTTTTTAATACAAATATAACATGAAATAACATGTATAAGATGAAAAAGCTTTTATGATTTCTATTATGGGATTTAGCAGCCGTTATTGCTTGAACGGAGTACATTATTTAGCTTCATTGATTCACAAACAAAATGGCGAAGGAAAGAAGCTTTCACAGATCAAAAGATCAACCAATCTGGCAGATAAATTGATCGAGTATAAGATGACGGTAAATATTAACTTTTCAATTTGCTATGTAAATTGCTCAAGCAAAAGAGGCGAAAATTGATTAGCCAATAAATATATAATACAATTTGAATATTTTAATTAGAGAATCAACTCTTAACCAGTGGCTAAAAGCAACACTAGCTTAAATCAAATTTGAATTAGCTTGACAAAAACCCTAATCTTTATCTCAATAAAAAAATAACAATTTAATTCGATGTAACATTTCAAATTTTCAATTGTCTTGCTATTACATTTTTTTTAAGAGTAAGATTTTGTCTTACATAAATTTTTATTAATCAATAAAAAAAAATTTACAAAAGAGAAAGGAGAAAAAGAGAGTTACAAGCACAACTGAACTAAAAATTTCTAAAATTAAAGCTAAAGGATGATCAGAACTATGACACCCTCACAATCCGCCATCGATGAAGATTGAATTCCATCTTCACCCCCTCTTGAGTTGTTGCAGATTTCGTCCTGATGAATCTTCAGATGCCTTTCTGATACCACCCTTGAACCTCCTCGACAAGGCCGTTATCACTTATTCATGTACCAATTGCTATCCTAGAAAATGATACTAGTACATGTACTAGTAGTTTGGTCAGACCCAGAATGAACCCTATTTTCTCCCCATTGTCAGCCATCACCATCGGTTGATCTAGAAAGAACCCCTTGTTCTCTCCATTGGTACATAACAGTGAATTCCCTGTGTCCCCCCCCCCCCCCCCCCACCCACCCTGAAGAATCTTGTGCACTGGATTGCACGTCTTATGCAGTATCATTGTGGCCTTCAAAGTTGGATAAAATATAGAACGTCATTACCTTGACAGGAATTGAACCAGTTCGAGCATCCCAACAGATCAGACGTGAATCATTGCACGTCTTATGCTGTATTTTTGTGGCCTTCCAATAGCCCCCCTGATGGCTATCTGAGACCTTCTCCTTTTCCTTGCAGTCTTTAAGGGTGTCAACTACATCAGATTTGTATTATCCAACGAGGGTTTGACACTCGTATCTGCAGCCTGTTGCATCGATCGCAACAGTCACTATTCCCGATTGTTGTGCTTGTAACGTAGCTTAGTGCGATCCCGCAAGCAACCAGAGAAAGGTTGTTGAATCGCTATTCACGAGGTAATGAACCTCTACTCCATCATGGCAGCTGGGGCCATTGGAGATGAACCTCTACTCAATCCCTTCTGCTAGCAAGCATAAAAGGTCGTGCTCAGCTGCTATCCATTGATAGGTTTGTCGTCAAACCCTTTCCACGAGCTGTTCGGAAGGCTCGTATAGCACAATTGACGAAGCTCGACCTTGACCTTGCCATGGTTGGGAGAAGTTGTCCATGACAAGAGATACTGTATCCAATGGACTGAAGGAGAAGAGAGGAGATTACAAGGGAGACAGAGGAGGAGAGGAGAGGGAGGGGCAGAGGCGGAGGAGATCGACGCCACCGCCACCGCCACCGCCACCGCCACCGACCTCCCCCTAGGGTTAGGGTTTGATCGTCTGTAGTCGCCTCTTTTTTTCGCTTGGAAAACTATCTAATAATGTTGTGTATTGAGAATAATGTAATTGACTTTTGCAATTTTACTTCATAGCGTAAAAATGAAAATAACTTCTTTCCCCTTTCGTAACGTATTTTTTTTATTCTAAAAACATGCTGAATTGATTGAAACAAACTCTTCTAAAATCCTTTTCCAAATTGTAAATACAATTCTATACAGGCATCTATCCAATTTGGGATCATAATTTACATCACAAACAAACTAGGTAAAAGGTTATATAAACCTGAATAAAAAAAAAATTGCTAACCTCGCTGCCTCAACTGGGTCATTTTGTCACTATTTTTCACAATCAAGTCAAGTCGATCATCAAATCACACACAGAATAAAACAAGCTCAAAGCACACTAAAATTGGAGCTAGTTAAGGTACTTCACAACATCAAGATTCTATCTTCAGAAGAGAATTTAAAGAGGTACTATTGAACTTCTGCGCAAGTCCCCTCAGAACGAGCACAATCAAATCACGCATATGCCGAGTTTGTACCATCAATTCAATCTCTGTCTCAGTATCCACCACAATTTTGAACCTGTGCTGGTCATTCTTATACAGCTCCACCTACAAAAGCCCAAAACATTTTTTTCTTTCTTGTAATCATTAATTAGTCCACAATGTTACCAGTTACTACCTGTAGCAACAAACTAATCAATCAGGTGTATAACAAGTACAAACACATGTGAAGTGATACCAGTGTTGTATTGACATTTAGTTTACTCCTCATTTGTCCATATTTGGCTTATGAAGAACCAGCTAAAAACATCAACAAAAATGTAGAAAGTTGACCAAATAAGTTCAACCAACAAATATTGTCAAAAAGAACTCCACAAAAAGCAAGTATTAATATTCGAGAATTAAAAATATTTTTGATTGAATAGATTCGATCACAAATGATATAATGACCCTGTCCCTGATTTAAAAGTTGACTCGATCAATATCACATCCCAAATGCTTTTGGACTTCAGTTATGTTCTGTTTCTAGATTTTATTTTCTGCTGGAAAGTGACAATTCTAATATTGTTTATTATTCCTGGCAAACGGTGATTTATTTTCTTTTGGACTTCTCTTTAAACTTGTTGGGAGCTTTCTAGTTTTGAATGCAATTAGATAAATGTGCAGGGACTTCTATGACTTTAAGAAGTTATGTAAGATGTTGAAGTAAGAGTGTACATGGAAAGGAGGGGCATAGGAGCCCCGTGCTTCAGTGGAAGGAAAAGAAGCCTTAGAGCCTGGCTTAACAACCTTCATCCGCTTCTTGCTCAGCTCTAAAATCCTCCTCTCTAAATTTGCAACTCCTGGAGCCTGTGCAAATAATCAAAGTTTAGCAACCCAAAATAATTGATACTCCATCGGATATAATTCCCCAAGCAACAAAGATTAAAATACACAATTTGCCGACATATGGAGAAAGGCATCAAAACTGTTGGTTCTTGTAAAAACTATACACTTTTAGGTGGACAACTAAATAATTACGTGGGATATGTTTGACCCTTATTCCTGCTTTCTTGAACAAATTACCATCCAGTTATCGTGATACAGAAACAGCTGCTTGAGAGAGTTGAATGAAAAAAAAAGGATGGCAAAGCAAATATTTTCAAATTGGAGATCAGAAGGATGATGAAATATTAAATAGTTAAAATTTTGAGTAATAAGTAAATGACTTAATGCAGCGGAGGTTTTAACCATTCACCAAGTATCTTTAAGCTTTTAGGTTTATACAAACAGAAAAAACCAATTGGTACAATACTAGAATAGCACAAATTCTGATTAACATGTAGTTGGTCAGAAAAAATTACCCTTCTCTCAGAGCGGTCTTTGTCACGCAATACCTGGTTCAAATTAAAACCAAAGTTATGGCATCTTTCATCAAACAACCTATTTGAAATTCAGGGATCCAACATCTGTTGGGTCAAGAGGATCAAAACCCAACTTCTGTTGCAATGCATGTGAACTAGATTAACATGAATGGTCTAGTCTCTATAATGTGCCTTTCAAGTCTCTTCACAGACAAATACAAAAATAAAAAATGTGTAAGATTTGATGACCTCAAACTTCACTGAATCGAGGTCGAGCTTCTGCTTCACTTCTTTAAGAATATCAGGTTCTGAATACAAAGAATAAATATAAAAAAATTAACACAGAAGTTAAAGAAAATAGCAGGATCATCTCATATTTAGCTGAAACATGTAACCTTTTCCAAACCATGAGAGAATCCATACGAATTTAAGAGCAAGTCAAAGGGCATTTTGAAAACCTACCAACTGTAATAGGCTCAGTTGAGACGGAGACAGGCTGCCCCTCAACACCGTCCTCTCGCACAGGAGTGTAAATAGCAACCAATCGATACCCCACGTCATCTACGTTTGCCTCGTACATTCTCCCTACCTCTCCTGTGATGTTTAAAGCAAAATATGGGTATTTAGAGATCAATTGAAAAAAAAATCAAAATCTATCCCACTAAAGAACCACTAACAACTAAAATAACCATAAAATAATTAAGTAGAACAAGAACTGATAAATTCAATTTGATTCACCCTATATAAGAGAGAAAAATACAGGGTGAAGTGCAAAAGGGCAATACAGTATATCAAATTTACAGCAACATCCAGTTCCATCACAATAAAGTAAAAGTAATTCCATTTTTAAATATCCCAAAGAGAGACCGGCATCCGATATAAGGAACTTGAAGCTTTTTAGCAAGAATGAGAGTCAAATCCCTATAATCGCATCCCATGCAAGCACTGGGTTTTCGAACCTTTGTGACTTTCCACACAGAGGGCAAAGCCTTAGCTAACTGTGGGTGTGGTTAGGAACTTTTAACTTATATATGCAATTTTGGCGGAATCTCCTTTTCCTCCCAAAAAATAGCTTCGCAAAGGCGTGCACTTACCAGGAATTGAGATAAGGTCTGGGCTCCCGACCATAGACCGAAGCCACTGAATTCGGCTTTTTCCCTCTTTGCCTCCCGTATAGACTCCCTTCACAGCATACAAGTTGGTATGGAAACCTCTCCCTTCTATCTCCAGCTTGTCTATTTTAGGTATCCCTAGAAATCATATATACACCATTTTCAGTTTTGTTACACTCAAGTAGCATGTGATTACTTTTCATTTAATAAAGCCATCCTATGTTTAAGCATCAAATTTCACCCAACTAACATATGAAAAATCACCCGTATACATAATACATTTAATTTTATTTTAATGAAACTCTTTGTAAGGTAAATTGCTTACTACTTGAAAAAACAAAAACAAAAAATTATGAACACATCCCTAGACTAAGGAATGCAAGTGAGGTTTGGTACCCCTATTATAATGCCAAAAGTTCCCAAATGTATACCAAAATTGAAAACCGCACTAACGCAAAAGGTTCATTTTGTGGGGTAGTGCAGGCTGTGAGTGGAATAGGGAGGGACAGAACCTGGAAGAACAGGTGAAGTTGTCGCTGAAACCGGGACGCTTAATCTTCCAAAAGCATCAACAACAGTGCATTCGCACTTAATGCACCGGCCTATATCCTCATACCGAAGCTTGTACCATCGTGAGTTATGAGCATGAGCCAGTATCTCATCTGATTGCGCCTCACCCGAATTTAGTGAATAGTACCTGTTCAGCAAGAGAAAATTGAAGTTCTGTGATCTTCATATTACATCTAAAGTAACGCCAAAATAAAATTGACTGACAAAGACAGAAGTATCAGCCCAAGTCATACGAAATTCCATGGCAGTTCTTTTTCTTCAAAATTGTGAATTAAAAAAAAGAATATATGTGATATTAACGAGGTGGTATAACAATCATATACATTACTTGAACATACCACTTGTATGTAATCTCTCTCTTGTATTTGTTCCAAACACTTGTCTGAGACTCGCTATCTGGTACAACTTCTACAGCCGTAAGCATGTCTCCTTCAATTGCCTTCCCTTTAAGTGAAAGACTTTCTATTTGCAGGAGCTCTGAGAAACAATATAAGAAAGGGTAAATAAGCATATGCAGTTGTCAAATATTCCACATTTCATTAGTGCAAGCTTTTCTAGAAAATAAATGGCAATACCAGGGTAGAGCACATCAGACCGCTCAGATAACACAAGATCACCAACAACTCCATCAGATCGTACCGGAGTGTACCTAGAGAGAGAGAGAGAGAGAGAGTGCTAAATTAAACTTAAATGAGGCATATTGCACATCTGAGATAAAATTAAATGGATCAGTTATGTACAACTGAGAATTCATTTTGGCATAAAGGCATGGCGTTGCTGAGTGTGACTGCACGTGACTGCAATATAATATATGAGATCGGCATTGACTAACTACCCGAACAAAAGGCGGCAAGTGTAGTCAGAATCAGTGACTTCATATGTGGTTGAATCAGCACCATCAATTCTTACGAGAGTTCCTTCAATTGTCTCCCTATGCCAGCTCAACAAGCTACTACCTTCATATCCACCATAATACACACCTTTACCAGTATATACACCTATGCCAATCTCCTTCAAACAAACTCCAGATACAACAGGATATGCTGAAAGAATAGAACAATTGTAAGAGTCTAAACTAAGAAATAAAATTGAAATGATCTTCACCTAGTAATAGGCATGAATTGCCACATACAATAATGAGTATACATATATATTTTTTTCTTGAATGCCTTTTGACTATAAAAGAGCATTTGAATTATTAAAAAAAACTTCTAGATTAGTTTACAAAATTAGTACTAATTTTACTTGGTAAGCATGTATTTGCAAGAGACTTTGACGCGATAACTTAACCACGCGCCCAGCCAATCCCCCTCACCCACCTACCCCTCCAGTGTGCCACCCTCAACCCCTCTCCAGTGCATCCACCCTTTCTCCACCACGCTACCACTCCGGCCAACCCCTCTCACAGAAGCCTCTCTCTCGCAAAACCCTAAACCCAGCAGAACCTAGGTGGGGAGGCCAATGCTCCCCTGCCTCCCCTCTAACCTCTCCCTCCCGCATCTTCCCCTGCTGCCCCTCACCTCTCTGTTTGCCTATTCCTCTACCTCCTCCTCTTCTTCTATTTGTTTAATGAAGTACAATTGCATCTATTCTCTTGGGTTCAGCCCTTGGGCACTGTCGGATATTTCACCGTTGGGATTAGACACTCTCGGATCTGCCACCTCGGGTGATGTCGGATATGCCACCAACTGAGTGAGATTTGATCTACCCCCAGTTTTATGATCGACAGCACTGTGACATTGGCCACCATCGTCGGGCTTTTCCTAGCACAAGCACACCTTCACGGCTTGTCTGGTATGTGTTTTTTTTTTTCTTTTTGATTGCCACGCAATTTTTTGTTGAAGCGGATCACTTTGACGGTTCTTTGTGGTCCATTTGTTGTTGATATTGCACCTACTGCAGAGATTGCTATAATTCTGTGTAGCAAGTTAAGATTCTAGTGAAGGTGGGCAATTTTGGGAAGCAATGGATGGAACAAAATCCTCTGCGGAAGAATTTTTCTCTGCAGAGAGGAGAAGTTTTAATCTCAGCCGTCGGATTAAAGATGAACGGTCCTCATTAGTAATATAAAAATCCCTCCGAATCATATAATTGGCGGTCGAGTGTCGATCTTTAATCCGACGGTCCGAATCATCTCTCCTCTCTACGGAGAAGAATTTTCTCCACAGAGAATACGGGTCCGCAATGGATGGTGTGATGGCAGATCGGGGATTTTATGATTGATTGGAGGATCAAACAAGGCCGAAC
>CAXKVX010002633.1:0-88375 GCA_964058865.1 Eleocharis quinqueflora
TACCTCATTTAAGAGTGGTAACCATCCAATAAAACTCTAAACCTTTATTTAAATCACCACGAAGAAGCATAGAATACCATTGTTGCTTCATGTTTGATTGCTACATTTATGGGTGGTAAACTTTCAAGAAAACACCCCAAAGTATCTTATACTGCTACGAGAAGTGATTCTGATCCGAGTGTATCATTTATGGGTGGTAACCTTTCAAGAAAACTCCAAACCTTTCAGGAAAGCACCACGAAGAAATGTAGAATACCACTCTAAGTAATTCAAGACTATTACTTCATTTATGGGTTGTACACATTCAAGAAAACATCGCAAAGTATCTTATCCTGCTACGAAAAGTGTTCTGGTCTGAGTACTTCATTTACAGGTAGTAACATTTCAAGAAAACTCCAAACCTTTCAGTAAAACACCACGGAGAAATGTAGAATACCACTCTAAGAGCTTCATGATTGTTACTTCATTTATGGGTGGTAAACATTCAAGAAAACACCGCAAAGCATCTTATCCTGCTACGAGAAGAGTTTTTTATCCGAGTACTTCATTTATGGGTGATAACCATTCCAGAAAACACAACAAAGAATCCCATCTTACTACCAGAAGTGTTCCTGATATGATTACTTCATTTATGGGTGGTAACCTTCCTAGAAAACTCCAAACCTTTCATGAAACCACGACGAAGAAGCAGAGAATACCACTCTAAGCGCTTCATGTCAGATTACTTCATTTATGGGTGGCAAACATTTGAGAAAACACCGCAAAGCATCTTATCATGCTACGAGAAGTGTTTCTGATCCGAGACTTAATTTATGGGTGCTAACCTTTCAAGAAACTCCCAACCTTTCATGAAACCACCACGAAGAAATGTAGAATACCACTCTAAGCGCTTCATGACAATTACATAATTTATGGGTGGTTAAACATTTAAGAAAACAACGCCAAGAAACTTATCCTGCTACGAGAAGTGTTTCTGATGAGTGTACTTCATTTATGGGTGGTAACCTTTCAAGAAAACTCCAAACATTTCAGGAAAACCACCACGAAGAAATGTAGAACACCACTCTAAGCGCTTCATTACTATTACTTCATTTATGGGTGGTATACATTCAAGAAAACACAACAAAGCATCTTATCCTGCAACGAGAAGTATTTCTGATCCGGGTACATCATTTATGGGTTTAACCGTTCAAGAAAGCATCACAAAACAACCTATTCTACTACGAGAAGTGTTCCTGTTATGAATACTTCATTTATGAGTAACCTTCCATGAAAACTCTAATCCTTTAATGAAACCACGACGAAGAAGCATAGAATACCATTCAAAGTAATTCATGTCTGATTACTTCATTTATGGGTGGTAAACTTTCTAGAAAACACAACAAAGCATCTTATCATGCTACGAGAATTTTTTCTGAACTGAGTACTTCATTTATGAGTTGTAACAGATCAAGAACACTCCAAACCTTTCAGGAAACCACCACGAAGAAATATAGAATACCACCCTAAGCGCTTCATGGCTATTACTTTATTTAAGGGTTGTAAACATTAAACAAAACACCACAAAGTAATTTGTCCTACTACGAGAAGTGTTTCTGATCCAAGTACTTCATTTATGGGTATTAACCATTTAAGAAAGCGCCACAAAGCATCCTATCCTACAACCAGATGTTTCTTGATATGATTACTTCATTTATGAGTGGTAACCTTCCAAGAAAACTCTAAACCTTTCAGGAAACCACCACGAAGAAGCATAGAATACCATTCTAAGTGTTTCATGTCTGATTACTTAATTTATGGGTGGTAAACATTCAAGAAAACACCGCAAAACATCTTATCCTGCTACTAGAAGTGTTTCTAATCCGAGTACCTCATTTATGGGTGGTTACCTTTCAAGAAAACTCCAAACCTTTCAGGAAAACCACAACAAAAAAAATCTAAACCACCACTCTAAGCGCTTCATGACTATTACTTCTTTTATGAGTGGTAAACATTCAAGAAAACACAACAAAGCATCTTATCTGGCAACGAGAAGTATTTCTGATCCGAGTACTTCATTTATGTGTGATATCAATTCCAGAAAACACCACATAACATCCCATCTTATTACACGAAGTGTTCCTGATATGATTACTTCATTTATGAGTGGTAACCTTCCTAGAAAACTCCAAATCTTTCATGAAACCACCACGAAGAAGCATAGAATACCACTCTAAGTGCTTCATGTCAGATTACTTCATTTATTGGAGGCAAACATTCGAGAAAACACCACAAAGCATCTTATCATTCTACGAGAAGTGTTTCTGATCCGAGTACTTCATTTATGGGTGCTAACCTTTCAAGAAACTCCCAACCTTTCAGGAAACCACCACGAAGAAACGTAGAATACCACTCTAAGCGCTTCATCACAATTACTTAATTTATGGGTGGTAAACATTTAAGAAAACACCGCCAAGCATCTTATCCTGCTACGAGAAGTGTTTCTGATCAGTGTACTTCATTTATGGGTGGTAACCTTTCTAGAAAACTCTGTAACTTTCAGGAAACCCCCACAAAGAATTGTAGAATCCCACTCTAACCGCTTCATGACTATTACTTAATTTATGGGAGGTAAACTTTCAAGTAAACTTCAAACCTTTCAGGAAACCACTACGAAGAAATTTAGAATACCACCCTAAGCGCTTCAAGGCTATTACTTCATTTAAGGGTTGTAAACATTAAACCAAACACCACAAAGTAATTTGTCCTACTACGAGAAGTGTTTCTGATCCGAGTACTTCATTTATGGGTATTAACCATTCAAGAAAGCACCACAAAGCATCATATCCTACAACCAGATGTTTCCTGATATGATTACTTCATTTATGAGTGGTAACCTTCCAAGAAAACTCTAAACCTTTTAGGAAACCACCACGAAGAAGCATATAATACCATTCTAAGTGCTTCATGTCTGATTACTTCATTTATGGGTGGTAAACATTCAAGAAAACACCGCAAAACATCTTATCCTATTGCGAGAATAGTTTATGATCCGAGTACTTCATTTATGGGTGGTAAACTTTCAAGAAAACTCCAAACCTTTCAGGAATCCACCACGAAGAATTGTAGAATACTAGTCTAAGTGTTTCATTAATCTTCATTAATGGGTGGTAAACATTCAACAAATACTACAAAGCATTTTATCCTGCTACGAGAAATGTTTCTGATCCGAATACTTCATTTATGGGTGGTAAACATTCAAGAAAAAACTGCAAAGCATCTTATCCTTCTACAAGAAGTGTTTCTGATCCGAGTACTTCATTTATGGGTGGTTACCTTTCATGAAAACTCCAAACCTTTCAGGAAAACCACCACAAAAAAATATAGACCACCACTCTAAGCGCTTCATGACTATTACTTCATTTATGAGTGGTAAACATTCAAGAAAACACAACAAAGCATCTTATCCTGCAACGAGAAGTATTTCTGATCCGAGTACTTCATTTATGGGTGATATCTATTCCAGAAAACACCACAAAGCATCATATCTTACTACACGAAGTGTTCCTGATATGATTACCTCATTTAAGAGTGGTAACCATCCAATAAAACTCTAAACCTTTATTTAAATCACCACGAAGAAGCATAGAATACCATTGTTGCTTCATGTTTGATTGCTACATTTATGGGTGGTAAACTTTCAAGAAAACACCCCAAAGTATCTTATACTGCTACGAGAAGTGATTCTGATCCGAGTGTATCATTTATGGGTGGTAACCTTTCAAGAAAACTCCAAACCTTTCAGGAAAGCACCACGAAGAAATGTAGAATACCACTCTAAGTAATTCAAGACTATTACTTCATTTATGGGTTGTACACATTCAAGAAAACATCGCAAAGTATCTTATCCTGCTACGAAAAGTGTTCTGGTCTGAGTACTTCATTTACAGGTAGTAACATTTCAAGAAAACTCCAAACCTTTCAGTAAAACACCACGGAGAAATGTAGAATACCACTCTAAGAGCTTCATGATTGTTACTTCATTTATGGGTGGTAAACATTCAAGAAAACACCGCAAAGCATCTTATCCTGCTACGAGAAGAGTTTTTTATCCGAGTACTTCATTTATGGGTGATAACCATTCCAGAAAACACAACAAAGAATCCCATCTTACTACCAGAAGTGTTCCTGATATGATTACTTCATTTATGGGTGGTAACCTTCCTAGAAAACTCCAAACCTTTCATGAAACCACGACGAAGAAGCAGAGAATACCACTCTAAGCGCTTCATGTCAGATTACTTCATTTATGGGTGGCAAACATTTGAGAAAACACCGCAAAGCATCTTATCATGCTACGAGAAGTGTTTCTGATCCGAGACTTAATTTATGGGTGCTAACCTTTCAAGAAACTCCCAACCTTTCATGAAACCACCACGAAGAAATGTAGAATACCACTCTAAGCGCTTCATGACAATTACATAATTTATGGGTGGTTAAACATTTAAGAAAACAACGCCAAGAAACTTATCCTGCTACGAGAAGTGTTTCTGATGAGTGTACTTCATTTATGGGTGGTAACCTTTCAAGAAAACTCCAAACATTTCAGGAAAACCACCACGAAGAAATGTAGAACACCACTCTAAGCGCTTCATTACTATTACTTCATTTATGGGTGGTATACATTCAAGAAAACACAACAAAGCATCTTATCCTGCAACGAGAAGTATTTCTGATCCGGGTACATCATTTATGGGTTTAACCGTTCAAGAAAGCATCACAAAACAACCTATTCTACTACGAGAAGTGTTCCTGTTATGAATACTTCATTTATGAGTAACCTTCCATGAAAACTCTAATCCTTTAATGAAACCACGACGAAGAAGCATAGAATACCATTCAAAGTAATTCATGTCTGATTACTTCATTTATGGGTGGTAAACTTTCTAGAAAACACAACAAAGCATCTTATCATGCTACGAGAATTTTTTCTGAACTGAGTACTTCATTTATGAGTTGTAACAGATCAAGAACACTCCAAACCTTTCAGGAAACCACCACGAAGAAATATAGAATACCACCCTAAGCGCTTCATGGCTATTACTTTATTTAAGGGTTGTAAACATTAAACAAAACACCACAAAGTAATTTGTCCTACTACGAGAAGTGTTTCTGATCCAAGTACTTCATTTATGGGTATTAACCATTTAAGAAAGCGCCACAAAGCATCCTATCCTACAACCAGATGTTTCTTGATATGATTACTTCATTTATGAGTGGTAACCTTCCAAGAAAACTCTAAACCTTTCAGGAAACCACCACGAAGAAGCATAGAATACCATTCTAAGTGTTTCATGTCTGATTACTTAATTTATGGGTGGTAAACATTCAAGAAAACACCGCAAAACATCTTATCCTGCTACTAGAAGTGTTTCTAATCCGAGTACCTCATTTATGGGTGGTTACCTTTCAAGAAAACTCCAAACCTTTCAGGAAAACCACAACAAAAAAAATCTAAACCACCACTCTAAGCGCTTCATGACTATTACTTCTTTTATGAGTGGTAAACATTCAAGAAAACACAACAAAGCATCTTATCTGGCAACGAGAAGTATTTCTGATCCGAGTACTTCATTTATGTGTGATATCAATTCCAGAAAACACCACATAACATCCCATCTTATTACACGAAGTGTTCCTGATATGATTACTTCATTTATGAGTGGTAACCTTCCTAGAAAACTCCAAATCTTTCATGAAACCACCACGAAGAAGCATAGAATACCACTCTAAGTGCTTCATGTCAGATTACTTCATTTATTGGAGGCAAACATTCGAGAAAACACCACAAAGCATCTTATCATTCTACGAGAAGTGTTTCTGATCCGAGTACTTCATTTATGGGTGCTAACCTTTCAAGAAACTCCCAACCTTTCAGGAAACCACCACGAAGAAACGTAGAATACCACTCTAAGCGCTTCATCACAATTACTTAATTTATGGGTGGTAAACATTTAAGAAAACACCGCCAAGCATCTTATCCTGCTACGAGAAGTGTTTCTGATCAGTGTACTTCATTTATGGGTGGTAACCTTTCTAGAAAACTCTGTAACTTTCAGGAAACCCCCACAAAGAATTGTAGAATCCCACTCTAACCGCTTCATGACTATTACTTAATTTATGGGAGGTAAACTTTCAAGTAAACTTCAAACCTTTCAGGAAACCACTACGAAGAAATTTAGAATACCACCCTAAGCGCTTCAAGGCTATTACTTCATTTAAGGGTTGTAAACATTAAACCAAACACCACAAAGTAATTTGTCCTACTACGAGAAGTGTTTCTGATCCGAGTACTTCATTTATGGGTATTAACCATTCAAGAAAGCACCACAAAGCATCATATCCTACAACCAGATGTTTCCTGATATGATTACTTCATTTATGAGTGGTAACCTTCCAAGAAAACTCTAAACCTTTTAGGAAACCACCACGAAGAAGCATATAATACCATTCTAAGTGCTTCATGTCTGATTACTTCATTTATGGGTGGTAAACATTCAAGAAAACACCGCAAAACATCTTATCCTATTGCGAGAATAGTTTATGATCCGAGTACTTCATTTATGGGTGGTAAACTTTCAAGAAAACTCCAAACCTTTCAGGAATCCACCACGAAGAATTGTAGAATACTAGTCTAAGTGTTTCATTAATCTTCATTAATGGGTGGTAAACATTCAACAAATACTACAAAGCATTTTATCCTGCTACGAGAAATGTTTCTGATCCGAATACTTCATTTATGGGTGGTAAACATTCAAGAAAAAACTGCAAAGCATCTTATCCTTCTACAAGAAGTGTTTCTGATCCGAGTACTTCATTTATGGGTGGTTACCTTTCATGAAAACTCCAAACCTTTCAGGAAAACCACCACAAAAAAATATAGACCACCACTCTAAGCGCTTCATGACTATTACTTCATTTATGAGTGGTAAACATTCAAGAAAACACAACAAAGCATCTTATCCTGCAACGAGAAGTATTTCTGATCCGAGTACTTCATTTATGGGTGATATCTATTCCAGAAAACACCACAAAGCATCATATCTTACTACACGAAGTGTTCCTGATATGATTACCTCATTTAAGAGTGGTAACCATCCAATAAAACTCTAAACCTTTATTTAAATCACCACGAAGAAGCATAGAATACCATTGTTGCTTCATGTTTGATTGCTACATTTATGGGTGGTAAACTTTCAAGAAAACACCCCAAAGTATCTTATACTGCTACGAGAAGTGATTCTGATCCGAGTGTATCATTTATGGGTGGTAACCTTTCAAGAAAACTCCAAACCTTTCAAGAAAGCACCACGAAGAAATGTAGAATACCACTCTAAGTGATTCAAAACTATTACTTCATTTATGGGTTGTAAACATTCAAGAAAACATCGCAAAGTATCTTATCCTGCTACGAAAAGTGTTCTGATCTGAGTACTTCATTTATGGGTAGTAACATTTCAAGAAAACTCCAAACCTTTCAGGAAACCACCACGAAGAAATGTAGCCACTCTAAGCTCTTCATGACTGTTACTTCATTTATGGGTGGTAAACATTCAAGAAAACACTGCAAAGCATCTTATCCTGCTACGAGAAGAGTTGTTTATCTGAGTACTTCATTTATGGGTGATAACCATTCCAGAAAACACGACAAAGCATCCCATCTTACTATCAGAAGTGTTCTTGTTATGATTACTTCATTTATGAGTGGTAACCTTCCTAGAAAACTCCAAACCTTTCATGAAACCACCACGAATAAGCATAGAATACCACTCTATGTGCTTCATGTCAGATTACTTCATTTATGGGTGGCAAACATTCGAGAAAACACCGCAAAGCATCTTATCATGCTACGAGCAGTGTTTCTGATCTGAGTAATTCATTTATGGGTGCTAACCTTTCAAGAAACTCCCAACCTTTCAGGAAACCACCACGAAGAATCGTAGAATACCACTCTAAGCGCTTCATGACAATTATTTAATTTATGGTTGGTAAACATTTAATAAAACACCGCCAAGCATCTTATCCTGCTACGAGAAGTGTTTCTGATCAGTGTACTTCATTTATGGGCGGTAACCTTTCAAGAAAACTCCGAAACTTTCAGGAAACCACCACGAAGAATTGTAGAATCCCACTTTAAGCGCTTCATGACTATTACTTAATTTATGTTAGGTAAAATTTCAAGTAAACTTTAAACCTTTCAGGAAACCCCTACGAAGAAATGTAGAATACCACTCTAACGCTTCATGACTGTTACTTCATTTATGGGAGGTAAACAATCAAGAAAACACCACAAAGGATCGTATCTTACTACGAGAAGTGTTCCTGATATGAATACTTTATTTATGAGTGGTAACCTTCCAAGAAAACACTAAACCTTTCAAGAAACCACCTTGAAGAAGTATAGAATACCATTCTAAGTGCTTCTGATCCGAGTACTTCATTTTGAAGGTTGTGTGTTTTGAAAGTTATCTATTTTATAACGAATTTATGAATTGTTTATGATTTTAAATGTTATTATACATTTATGTTCCTTGAGATTGATATGTTATATCTTTGGAAGCGTTCGAGAAGATGCTCATGGTCTTGAACCATAGAACTCTTTAGATGAAAAAATATAATCCTAAATTTGTTCACAATCGTGGTAATTAAAGAGAACATTATTTACCATGAAGATTGTCATGTCAATTGAAAGTACATTATAGTTCTATAAATGTTGATAAGTGATTATCATTCAATGACATGAGTATATAAAATGGTAATTCTTTATATACTGAACATGACCTAACTAGATGGAGCATTATATGGATTGGTTTTGTGTCATTAATGTTTCTAATGTGTCTTTGAATCTTATATTTGAGACATAAGTTTTTCACATGAGAAGTATATAATGTGATTACTATTAAAGTCCATTCAAATGCTTGGAATGATATAGTACTCCGTTATGTACAACTTGTGCGGGAGAAATTTATATGTCAATATTATTATTGTCCCTCAATTATTTGAGTTATGATATTACTAGGCCCCTTGGTAAAGTGAAACTATATTGCATGCAATATAACTGATGTAGTTATACTTATAATTCAATTGAGAGATCAAGAAAATAATATAATGCAAAAATGACACGATCCTATTTTGCATATTATTTAAAATATCATGAGACAAGGATAGACACGAATCAAGTGGATCGAGCACGTAACGACTATGTCGTTTGGGAGACTATAATGTAGTGATAGAACCTCTTATAGTCCATAATATAAAGTATTTTATATTATATTCCAAGATGACGTAGATCCTCTGTAAGGTCACATCAACTGAACAAAAACAACACGTATTTTTCATTTTATATAATGTATTTAATCTCATGATGTACGAGTCGAAATGCATGTGATAAAATGTTAAAGTAATATGTCATGTAAAATGACATGCTTAGATCATTAAATAAATTTATGAGAATATATGTGGATATTATTTTGTATAATGTTTAAGAACATTATAAGAATAATAATTAACACATATTAAAATAATATTATCATATTATTTAGTTATAAATTAATTTCTTGCAAAATATAATTAGAGATTAACAAGAGAATAGTCAATAGCATTTGTGTAAATCATTAACACAAAAGGTGCCCTAGGGCTTGACTATATAAAGGGGGATGCTTGAGAAAATTTGGGTGAAATTTTTCTCTCTCTCTTGCTACAGTACTCGTGAATAGTGTTACTATTCATCTCTTCTTCTCTTGTGTAGAAAGAAACTCTTCTTTTGTTCTCTTCTTCTCTTGCAAGGTTTAGCCACCAAATGAAATAGTTTGTTCATTGAAGATTGAAGATCTAGATGGTTGGATCTAAGCTCTAACCTCTACATCCATCTATCTAAGGGTGTTTTAGGTTGTTGTTTAGGTTCAAGGTGAACCAAGAGACAATGGTGCTTCGATGGCCGAAGAAGGAAGACGACGGTTTCCAAGAGACCTAGAAGAGGAATCGACTCCTCTCTACAAAGAGATTTGACAATCTCTTTAGGTATAAACTTTTATCCACTCTTGTGCAAGAAATAAATGTGTTATTTTCTGTTTTGTTGATGCACAAGAGGTGTTCGATGAAATGTCATAGTGTAATCTTGCTTGCAATTGTTATATAAATAAGATCCTTTGTGTATTGAGTTAAATAGAGGCAAAAAATTTAATTTTCGTCCTCTTGAACTTACACATGAAATCCCAACACATTTATGGGTGATAACCATTCAAGAAAACACCACAAAGTATTCTATCCTACTACCAAAAGTGTTCCTGATATGATTACTTCATTTATGAGTGGTAACCTTCGAAGAAAACTAAACCTTTCATGAAACCACCACAAAGAAACATATAATACCATTATAAGTGATTCATGTCTGATTACTTCATTTATGGGTGGTAAACTTTCAAGAAAACACCGCAAATAATCTTATCCTGTTGCGAGAATTGTTTCTGATCCGAGTACTTCATTTATGGGTGGTAACTTTCAAGAAAACTCCAAACCTTTCAGGAAACCCATACGAAGAACTGTAGAATAGCAATCTAAGTGCTTCATGACTATTACTTCTTTTATGGGTGGTAAACATTCAACAAAACACCACAAAGCATTTTATTCTGCTACGAGAAGTGTTTCTGATCTGGGTACTTCATTTATGGGTGGTAACCAATCGAGAAAACACCACAAAGCATCCTATCCTACTACAAGAAGTGTTCCTGATATAAATACATCATCTATGAGTGGTAACCTTCAATGAAAACACTAAACCTTTCATGAAACCACCATGAAGAAGCATAGAATACCATTCTAAGTGCTTCACGTCTGATTACTTCATTTATGGGTGTTAATCATTCAAGAAAACATCACAAAGCATCATATCCTACTGCTAGAAGTGTTTCTGATATGATTACTTCATTTATGAGTGGTAACCATCCAAGAAAACTTTAATCCTTTCATGAAACCATAATAAAGAAGCATAGAATATCATTCTAGGTGCTTCATGTCTGATTACTTCATTTATGTGTGGTAAACATTCAAGAAAACTTCGCAAAGCATCTTATCCTACTACGAGAAGTGTTTCTGATTCGAGTACTTAATTTTTGGGTGGTAACCTTTCAAGAAAACTCTGAACCATTCTGGAAACCACCACGAAGAATTGTAGAATACCACACTAAGCGCTTCCTGACTATTAAATATATGGGTGGTAAACATTCAAGAAAACACCACAAAGCATCATATCCTACTACCAGAAGTTCCTGAAAAGATTACATCATTTATGTGCTTCATGTGTGATTACTTCATTTATGAGTGGTAAACATTCAAGAAAAAACCGCAAAGCATCTTATCCTACTACGAGAAGTGTTTCTGATCTGAGTACTTCATTAATGGGTGGTAACCATTCAAGAAAACTATAAACCATTTTGGAAACAACCACGAAGAAATGTAGAATACCACTCTATGTACTTCGTGACTATTACTTCATTTATGGGTGGTAAAGATTCAACAAAACACAACAAAAGCATTTTATCCCGCTACGAAAAGTGTTTCTGATCCGAGTACTTCATTTATGGGTGGTAACCATTCATGAAAATACCACAAAGCCTCATATCCTACTACCAGAAGTTCATGATATGATTACTTCATTTATGGGTGGTACCCTTCCAAGAAAACTCTAAACCTTTCATGAAACCACCACGAAGAAGCATAAAATACCATTCTAAGTGCTTCATGTGTGATTACTTCATTTATGGGTGGTAAACATTCAAGAAAATACCGCAAAGTATCTTATCCTGCTACCAGAAGTGTTTCTGATCCGAGTACATTAATTTGAGGTAACATTTCAAGAAAACTATAAACCTTTCTGGAAACCACCACGAAGAATCGTAGAATACCACTTTTAGCGCTTCATAACAATTACTTCATTTATGGGTGGTAAAATTTTAGAAAACACCGCGAAGCATCTTATCCTGCTACGAGAAGTGTTTCTGATTCGAGTACTTCATTTATGGGTGGTAAACTTTCAGGTAAACTCCAAACCTTTCTAGAAACCACTACGAAGAAATGTTGAATACCACTCTAAGTGCTTCATGACTATTACTTCATTTATGGGTTGTAAACATTCAACCAAACACCACAATGTATTTCATCCTTCTACGAGAAGTGTTTCTTATCCGGGTAATTCATTTATAGGTGGAAAACTTTCAGGTAAACTCCAAACATTTCCGGAAACCACCACGAAGAAATGCAGAATACCACTCTAAGCGCTTCTTGACTATTATTTCATTTATGAGATGTAAACATTCAACAAAACACCACAAGAAGTGTTTCTGATCCGAATAATTCATTTATGGGTGGTAAACTTTCAGGTAAACTTCAAACCTTTCAGGAAACCACTACGAAGAAATGTTGAATACCACTCTTAGTGCTTCATGACTATTACTTCATTTATGAGTGGTAAATATTAAAGAAAACACAACAAAGCATCTTATCCTGCTACGAGAAGTGTTTCTGATCCGAGTACTTCATTTATGGGTGGTAAACATTCAAGGAAACACCGCAAAGCATCTTATCCTACTACCAGAAGTTTTCCGGATATGATTACTTCATTTATGAGTGGTAACCTTCCAAGAAAACTCTAAACCTATCACGAAACCACCACGAAGAAGCATAGAATATCATTCTAAGTGCTTCAAGTCTGATTACTTCATTTATGGGTGGTAAACATTCAAGAAAACACCGCAAAGCATCTTATCCTGCTACGAGAAATGATTCTGATCCGAGTACATCATTTATGGGTGGTAACCTTGCAAGAAAACTCCAAACCTTTCAGGAAAGCCCCACGAAGAATGTAGAATACCACTCTAAGCGCTTCATGACTTTTACTTCATTTATGGATTGTAAACATTCAAGAAAACACAGCAAAAATTCTTATCCTGCTACGAGAAGTGTTTATGATCCGGGTACTACATTTATGGGTAGTAACATTTCAAGAAAACTCCAAACCTTTTCGGAAACCACCACGAAGAAATGTAGAATATCACTCTAACGCTTCATGACTGTTACTTCATTTATGGGAGGTAAACAATCAAGAAAACACAGCAAAAAATATTATACTACTACTATAAGTGTTTCTGATCTATGTACTTCATTTATGGGAGGTAACTTTCAAGAAAATTCAAAACCATTCAGAAAAACCAACACGAAGAAATGTAGAATACCACTCTAAGCGCTTCATGACTATTACTTCATTTATGGGTGGTAAACATTCAAGAAAACACAACAAAGCATTTTATCCTTCTATGAGAAGTGTTTCTGATCCGGGTACTTCATTTCTGGGTGGTAACCAATCGAGAAAACACCATGAAGCATCCTATCCTACTCCAATAGGTGTTCCTGAAATGAATACTTCATTTCTGTGTGGTAACCTTCCAAGAAAACTCTTAACATTTCATGAAACCACCAGGAAGAAGCATAGAATACCATTCTAAGTGCTTTATGTCGGATTACTTCGTTTATGGGTGGTAAACATTGAAGAAAACACTGCAAAGCATCTTATCTTGCTACAAGAAGTGATTCATATCCGAGTACATCATTTATGGGGGGTAACCTTTCAAAAAAACTCCAAACCTTTCAAGAAAGCACCACGAAGAAATTTAGAATACCACTCTAACCGCTTCATGACTATTACTTCATTTATGGGTGGTAAACATTCAAGAAAACACAACAAAGCATCTTATACTGCTATGAGAAGTGTTTCTGATTTGAGTACTTCATTTATGAGTGATAACCATTCCAGAAAACACCACAAAGCATCCCTTCCTACTACCAGAAGTGTTCCTAATATGATTACTTTATTTATATGTGGTAACCTTCCAAGAAAACTCTAAACCTTTCATGAAACCACCAAGAAGAAGCATAGATTACCATTCTAAGTGCTTCATTTCTGATTACTTCATTTACGGGTGTTAAACATTCAAGAAAACACCGCAAAGCATCTTATCCTGCTACGAGAAGTGATTCTGATCCGAGTACATCATTTATGGGTGGTAACCTTTCCAGAAAACTCCAAACCTTTCAGGAAAGCACCACGAAGAAATGTAGAATACCATTCTTACAAGTCATGACTATTACTTCATTTATGGGAGATAGACATTCAAGAAAACACAGCAAAGAATCTTATCATGCTATGAGAAGTGTTTCTGAACCAAGTACTTCATTTACGGATGGTAACCTTTCAAGAAAACTCCAAACCTTTCCGGAAACATTCAAGAAAACGCAACAAAACATTTTATCCAACTACGAGAAGTGTTTCTGATCCGATACTTCATTTATGAGTGATAACCATTCCAAAAAACACCACAAAGCATCCCAAGAAAACTCTAAAACTTTCATGAAACCACCATGAGGAAGCATAGAATACCACTCTAAGTGCTTCATGTCAGATTACTTCATTTATGCGGGGCTAACATTCGAGAAAATACCGCAAAGCATCTTATACTGCTACGAGAAGTGTTTCTGATCTGAGTACTTCATTTATTGGTGCTAACCTTTCAAGAAACTCCAAACCTTTCAGGAAACCACCACGAAAAAATATAGAATACCACTCTAAGTGTTTCATGACTATTACTTCATTTATGGGTTGTAAACATTGAACAAAACACCACAAAGCATTTTATCCAGCTATGAGAAGTGTTTCTGATCTGAGTACTTCTTTTATTGGTGGTAAACATTCAAGGAAACACGGCAAAGCATCTTATCCTACTACGAAAAGTGTTTCTGATCCGAGTACTTCATTTATGGGTGCCAACCTTTCAAGAAACTCCAAACCTTTCAGGAAACCACGACGAAGAAATGTAGAATACCACTCTAAGTGCTTCATGACTATTACATTTATGGGTTGTAAATAATCAACCAAACACCACAAAGCATTTTATCTTACTACGAGATGCGTTTCTGATCCGGGTACTTCATTTATGGATGGTAACAATTCAACAAAACACCACAAAGCATCAAATCCTACTACGAGAAGTGTTCCTGATATGATTACTTCATTTATGAGTGGTAACCTTCCAAGAAAACTCTAAACCTTTTAATGAAACCACCACGAAGAAGAATAGAATACTATTCTAAGTGCTTCATGTGTGATTACTTCATTTATGGGTGATAAACATTCAAGAAAACTCCGCAAAGCATCTTATCCTACTACGAGAAGTGTTTCTGATCTGAGTACTTCATTTATGGGTGGTAACTTCAAGAAAACTCCGAACCTTTCAGGAAATCACCACGAAGAATTGTAGAATACCACTCTAAGCGCTTCATGACTATTACTTCATTTATGGGTGGTAAACATTTTAGAAAATACCGCGAAACATCTTATCCTGCTACGAGAAGTGTTTCTGTTTCGAGTACTTAATTTATAGGTGGTAAGCTTTCATGTAAACTCCAATCATTTCAGGAAATCACTACGAAGAAATGTAGAATACTACTCTAAGTGCTTCATGACTACTACTTCATTTATGGGTTGTAAACATTCAACCAAACACCAAAAAGCATTTTATCCTGCTACGAGAAGTGTTTCTGATCCGTGTACTTCATTTATGGGTGGTAATCATTAATGAAAACACCGCAAAGCATCATATCATATTATGAGAGGTGTTCCTGATATGATTACTTCATTTATGAGTGGTAACCATCCAAGAAAACTCTAAACCTTTCATGAAACCACCATGAAGAAGCATAGAATACCATTCTAAGTGCTTCATGTTTCATTACTTTATTTATGGGTGGTAAACATTCAAGAAAACACAATAAAGCATCTTATCCTGCTACGAGAAGTATTTCTGATCCGAGTAGTTCATTTATGGGTGGTAACCTTTCAAGAAAACTCCAAACCTTTCAGGAAACCACCACGAAGAAATGTAGAATACAACTCTAAGCGCTTCATGACTATTACTTCATTTATGGGTTGTAAACATTCAAAAAAACATCGCAAACTATCTTATCCTGCTAAGAAAAGTGTTTCTGATTTGATTACTTCATTTATGGGTAGTAACATTTCAAGAAAACTCCAAACCTTTCATGAAACCACCACGAAGAAGCATAAAATACCATTCTAAGTGCTTCATGTCTGATTACTTCATTTATAGGTGGTAAACATTCAAGAAAACACCGCCAAGCATCTTATCCTACTAAAAGAAGTGTTTCTGATCAGTGTACTTCATTTATGGGTGGTAACCTTTCAAGAAAACTTCAAACCTTTCAGGAAACCACCACGAAGGAATGTAGAATATCACTCTAACGCTTCATGACTATTATTTTATTTATGGGAGGTAAACATTCAAGAAAATATAGCAAAGAATCTTATCCTTCTACGAGAAGTGTTTCTGATCCAAGTACTTCATTTATGGGTGGTAACATTTCAATAAAACTCCAAAGTTTTCAAGAAACAAACACGAAGAAATGTAGAATACCACTCTAAGTGCTTCATGACTATTACTTATTTTATGGATGGATTGTTTCATAAAAAATTTAACTTAGAAGATTTAAGCCTTTAATGCACCCGAAGGTAACATTACAGGCTTGGGGCAAATGATATGCCATTTTGCTAATAGCCCGATTACCAAAGCCAATTGGGAGCCCAGATTACTCGAAGCCCCGAAAAAGCCTATAATCAATATCCGAATTAGCTTACGGATAAAAGGTGCCTCCCGAAATAGACTTCACCTTAACAACAGTATCTTGTCTCGAAATAGCTGCTTTAACCCAAAAATAGCTCCTGGATTGGACCATCCCTTACAATGACAGTTGGAACACATCTCCACTATGTCACATCCCAATAACTACCCACGATCGGTACCCACAGCAAACCGATAATACTAGGTATATATACACCTCCTCACACCACGGAGGGGCATCAAGTCACAAGGACAGCAGACTATACCCAAGATTCTACTACAAATCCCCTCAGAAAGTGAAAAACAGTTAAACACCATGTTTAACTGTCCTCCACCCAAATCTGCTTAAAACCACCTATGGGCTATCTCCCAGATAGGCCGTATCAGCAGCATTTCCACATGTTACTCCTCGTAACATTAGTGACAGTACATGACATGTTTGTAATCATATAACACGTAGTTCAAACTTAATTTATTGGAATTGACGTCTCAATTCCAACAATCTCCCACATGGACAAGTGTGGTCTATTTGATTACACATGTCTTGGATCTGACCAGATAACTTTAAATTGTTTCTGTCTTTATGTTCGTATTTCTCAAATAATTCGGTCCACTAGTCATACCAGCACAGGACAAACGACAGTTACCACATTTTCTTTGTGGATTTATCGATATAAATCACAGTATCAAATACTTCTAGATGACATGAATTAGACTTTGATCATATAGCTTAGAAATTACATGAGAGTGTGATTTTACGTGTCTATTTTCGAACGGGTCACCCTTTATTTGTTAACTTTAGTGAGGTCAAAACTTTAAGAAAAGAACACAATGAGATTCAAAACATAACTTGTATATATCATAACTTGTAACAAATTACAAAGCATGAAACATTAAAAACAAAATCAAACTCCCACATTTTCCCTAAACTATCCTAACATAGGTACTACGCCTATATGAGCAACATGCTCACGAAACTTCTTGGATGGTAGTGCTTTTGTAAGGGGATCTGCAATCATGGAGTCTATACCAATATGTTCCACCTTTAACTCATTGTTTTGTACTCTTTCCTTTCATGCCAGAAACTTGATGTCTATGTACTTAGACTTTGTCGAGCTTCTGTTGTTTGTTGCATAGAGTACAGTTAAATTATTGTCACACATCAACATAAGTGACTTCTGGATGGTAGGAACTACCTGTAGCCTAGTGACAAAATTCTTGAGCCACATGCCATGGTTCGAGGCTTCGTAGCATGTAATGAACTCGACAACCATGATAGAAGGTTCTATGAGAGACTGTTTAGCACTCTTTCACGACATAATTTCGCCTGCCATCATGAAGATGTATCTCAATGTCGACTTCATGCTATCCACGCAGCCTCCAAAATCGGAATCGATATATCCAATAACCTCGAGCTTTTTCGATCTCCGATATGTGAGCATATAATCTAACAACAACTCTGTTATGATTTTCAATAAAAAATACTTTCACACAACATCACCGAACTATCAACCATAAAACAATATAACATTTCTTGATTGAACTCTAGACTCCTCTATATCGATCCGCCACCTTGTTTAGACGCCTTGCCAACCTTGCTTCTTACAACCCGTCAAAGCACATGATCAGCCCGTCCAACATGACATTAACAATCCACCTGAGTCCACTATCGATCAACTCGTGAATTTGACACCTTGTCAAGTTTAGTTATATTTTGCGATTTTGCTAATGTTTTTTAAAATCAAAATTCTTATACATTCAACAAGCCTAGAATTAGATTTTTTTATGCATTTATGTCAATTATCATAATCTCTTTAGTATGCCAACCCCACATTGTAAATGTTAGATATTATAGCATGCCAACACTGTCTATGCCGGGTACTTTACAACAACAAATCATTTTTATACAGTTCCAAGATGCTAACCGATGTTGCTTCTTTAACTTACAAAAAATCAGATTTGCATGTACATAATCAATTGTCAATATTTGATCACACTAAACATGAGATAAATCCTTAAATATTTTAATTTGATATTAGGACATTTATACCATAACAAGAAATCACTTAACTGATTTTTACTCAACAAAAAATGTTATTTCAGTTCAAAGCAACTTAATTATTCTTGTTCAAATTCAGAATCATAATTATGATTGTATCACATAATCACTATCTTTGTATAAGTTACTAAAAGTTTATGATGTCTAACATCACAAATGCACATCAGTTTCTTATCAAACAAAAAATCACCTTATTATGAATTTGTCGTATATAAACTATTTTTGGAGACTAAGCATAACTAATCTAAGAATTAATCTACGCGACCCTTAGAATAAAAGTTAGCACACAACATATAATTTTGTCATCCAATCTAGAATTAATCTAAAAATAATATTTTCTCTGTTGCAAAATCAAAAGGTAGCCTATGAATTCATGATTTTCTTTTCTGAGTCCATTTGTATTCTATACAGAAATTTGAATCATTTTTTTTTCTTGAGTCGTATGAGGTGAAAATTTCATATATGTTTCTAGGGAGATTTTTTTATCTATCCCAATGAGTCATCTATCGAATTGTTAATGACTTAAATTACTTCAAAAAAATTTCTTCAATTTTCAATTTACTTAATTTTATTTTATTTTTTTAATATTTTCTACGAAAGCTTATCCCAGTCTGATCTGGTTAAAACTTTCTCTACTCTTAGTTCGAAGAATCTCTCATGGATCATAAGGATCCAATGTTTTTTTATGGCATCAATTATCTCCCGCAAACAGGAAAAATATTGTTTTTAATTAACTCAATTGATGCAAAATCTCAGAATATAAATGAGATACAAGAATTATGACCTGTAGTCTAATCTTTGCAACCGGCAAAGAAAATTTTGCATCTCGCATTTTGAAAATCGTTATTAAATTAAGTGATTATTGCAGTTTCAGACCAAAACTAAAACAACAATCAGAAAAACTAATGCCAATATGACTTCAAACATTTATATTTCACTCATTTTTCATCCAACATTTTTTATTTAACCCAATATGAAAAGAGCACTCAAAATCCCTTCCAACTAAGAAAAACTAAAATTCTAAGAATTATCGAAAAATGATAAAATGACCAATAAGTGCGGATATTCAGCCAATCAATTCTGAAATTTCGTCGAAACGTCTCTGTTGTGAACACCATAACTTACTCACTGTTAATAAAAAATAATACAAACTTACACAATCTGAAAAGATCTCTAAAAGATCTATATCCACGTAAGTTTTATCGTACTTTCAATTTACGAACTAAGAGAAAATTGATTCACACTACAGAAAAAAGGTCACTGGTTCCATAATTTCTGACAGACTAACACACATGACTTATAATAGCAATAGCTCTCTCTATACTTATCCGATCTATGAGTTCTAATACTTTTCGGAAAGCTTACTTAGAGCTCTACAACTTTCGTACAGAATGTTGATCTATTTGAACAATATAGAACCACGAAAATTGTCCCGCAAAGTCAGATAGTTTAAAAAAAACAGAACATATCTGTGCTAGAAAAAAGTCACATTATTCCACGATTTTTGCTGTCAAATTACAAAATTAAGAACAAAAAATTAATCGCAATGTTTTAGTGGTGCATCAAAATTGAAAATAAGCATTATAGCTCTGGTATCAATGTAAGAAATTTTTTGTAACAATAAATCAAATATTAACTGTTATCGTAAGCAAAAGAGAAAGCGAAAGCAATCGAGCATCGTCTCCTTTCGAGTATTTTATGTGCCATGCATCTAGCTGCGTTGTATCTGATTCTTGTGCAAACATCGTCTTCGAGATATCGCCGATGGATGTTAATTACTAGAACTAGCACCACATGATTCACAATCCAAATACCAGATCCGCAACTTCGTTCTCTAGTGCGAAACTTCTCTATCATAAAATTGAGTCTAATCAATGTATATCAACTGAGAGAAGTGCATATATATATACACTTTTTTACCGGTTAGTTACAAGTTACAACCAAGGGGTGCTTATCCCTTTGTTTTAGCATTTGTGCATGTAGACCATATGAAAATATTAATTTAATCCAATAATCCTCTTCATTAGAAAGAAAATGAATATCTCCATTTGCATTAAAATTAACACTATCCAACAATATATATACATATAGAGTATGGCTAATGTGAAAACATTTGCACTTTGGCAGAAATGCAAAAGTTTCACATTAGCCAATTTTTTATGGTCAAAATTTAAATTTAAGTTGTTCAATAAATTCTTCATATCAAAATCTTGTAGGAAATCAAATTTCGTGATTTTTAGAGCTTTCTAGCTATATTTTAAATATTATTTAAAAATAGTCCAGTTTAATATTAAAAAAACATGTTCTTTTCAGGACTATTTTTTAAAAATATTTAAAATATAGCTAGAAAGCTCTAAAAATCACGAAATTTGATTTCCTACAAAATTTTGATATGAAGAATTTATTGAACAACTTAAATTTAAATTTGAAAACAAAAAGTTGACTAATGTGAAATTTTTGCACTTTGACCGAAGTGCAAACGTCACATTAGTCATACTATATATATATATATATATTTGGACATCAGTGCTGCTAAGATTTCCTTTATTTTTTTTTACTGAAAATGATGATAGGGGATCATAAGATAAAAATGTAAGGATCATTCTATAATATAATACTTGTGAAATTATAAACCTGAAAAGGAAACTGTCTCTTTTTTCAAATATGATTGGAACAATATGCTTTTACCTCCTCTTTTGATGCACAATGAGGTACTCGACTGAGTCAAAATGGTAGAAATGGAAGATAAAAATTGAGACACTGTATTTTAAGCCATTGTTATCGTTATAATTTAAGACTTTATTATTAATTTGATTTTCTTATTCATCTTGACTGAGTCAACCTGAGCTGGTGCAATTATTCCTATTATTGTCCCAAGTTCTCCAAAAAATATTTTAGATAGAAATGAGGCTCTACGAAAGAGAGTCATGGTGCAACGGTAAAGTTATCTTGTGACGAAGAGGTCATTGGTTCGAATTGTGAAAACAACTTACAACCACTTGCAGGAATGCAAGTAAAGACTGTGTACAAAAACTTCAAACAGGAACAATCTGATTCTTTCTCGGATCCTGCGCAAGCAGGAGCTACATGTATAGAACTGTCCTTTTTTAGAAATGAGACTCTATGTCACTCAAGTCTAAACTTGAAAATTTCTTCATCCGAATTTCAAATCCATAACTTTCAAAATAAAAAGACATGACTCTTAACCACTAGGCTAAGGTCGGGCTCTCTCTAAGTTTTGCAGATTGAGAATCAAATATCTATGTGCCTGACATTCTAGTGATGTTGAGTGTGTTGAGGATTCTCACAAGTGTTTGGTTAATACTAAACTTGTGTTTTGATAACATAGCAGGAAACATAGAAATGGATAACTCCAGTACAGCTTCAACTGGAGATGATGAACACGTTCTAAATTGAGTCCGTTAGGAATTAGATGAACTGTCGCAATGTGATTGGTTAGGCGGTTAGGATTAGCTGTTGGATTTTCTTTAAATACCTCTGTATAACAGCTGTAGACATTATGAATCAAGAATTCAATGAATTGAGTTTTGAATCTCCTTCTTTCTCTTCTCTACTCTGTATCCTTTTATGGTATTAGAGCTGTTAAACGAGCAAACGCTCGCTAATGGCGAATCCTCAAAATTCGTCTCTTCCGCTTTCAACCAGAACATCAAATCCTATTCAGTTCACTCACCATATCCATACAACACTCGACAATGAGAATTTCTTATTGTGGAAATCTCAGATACTTCCAGTTTTACGAGGCCATGGCCTCGAAAAATTCATCGATGGCTCAAAACCTTCTCCACCTCAATTTCTTGATACTGCAAATGGATCTCAAATCCTGAATCCTGAGTTTGAGACATGGCATCAGCAAGATCAGCTTATCTTAGCATGGCTTTATAGCTCAATTTCACCCTCGATTCTGTCACAAGTTGTGAGATGCGAAACCTCAGCTGTTGCTTGGAGTACAATCAGTCAACTTCACTCCTCACAATCTATGGCTAAGATTCTCGATCTCAAATTACAACTGCAAACAAGCAAGAAAGGTGGCTCTACATGTGCTCAATTCATCTAACAGATGCAAACACTTGCTGATCGATTGCGTAGTATTGGAATTGATGTTTCTGACTACGAACTAGTTATTTACACAGCTCAGGGTCTTAGATCTGAGTATGAGTCTTTTGTTACTGCTATTTCTATGAGAACCACACCACCATCCATGATGGAATTCAGTAGCCTTCTACTCTCTCATGAAGCAAGAATCCTCACTAACCTTCGATTTGTGTCTAACTCAACAGTGCATCTCACAACTCAATCAGACAGTTCTGGATCTGGTAATTCTGACAATTCAGTCTTCTATGCTAACAATTACAAATCAAACAACTTCAGAGGTAGATCAATTAGAGGAAGAGGATACAACAATCAAAGAGGAAGAGGTCGAGGTCGACAGAACAATCAAAATCAAGATCAGACTCCTTATCAGATATGTAACAAGTGGGGGCACACAGCTCTAGCTTGTTTTCATAGATTTGACATCAGATACAGTGTTTCCTCCCCTCTTGCTTCTCAAGATCTCCCCTCAGGATCTAACCCTCCTACAACTCATCATGCTTTACTTGCTGAGCCAACTGCTACACACTTGAATCAGAAGCCTGCTTGATATCTTGATTCAGGAGCCACAGCTCATGTCACAAATGATCTCAATGCCTTGTCATCCTCTCAACCATATACTGGACCAGAAGCAGTGCACATAGGCAATGGTAAGAGTTTAACTATCACACACACATGTTCCTCTCTCTTAGCCACTGCTTCATCAACCTTAAAACTGAAAAATGTTCTACTTGTACCTGAAATGACCAAAAATTTACTGAGTGTTTCACAGTTAACACTTGATAATCGTGTTAATATTGAATTCTCATCAGATTTTTGTTTCATTAAGGACAAGATTACACAACAGACCCTCATGCATGGCACCTTGAGTAAGGGGTTATACAAACTTGAGATCAAGACACCTCATCGAGTTTTTTCAGCTTCAAAGTCTCCTGTGGATCTGTGGCACTGTAGGTTATCCCATTGCTCCTCCACTGTACAAGATAAACTTCACAAAGCTAAGTTCATTCCAATAAGGCCTTCTTCTTCACATTTCTGCTCTTGCTGTCATTAAGCAAAGTCTCACAAGTTACCTTTTCTTCCCTCTACAACAACTGCTTCAAAACCACTCGAAGTGGTTCACTCTGATCTCTGGGGACCAGCTCCAGTTGTGTCAAATTAAGGAAATCGATATTATATACATTTTACTGATGAATTTTCTAGGTTTAGCTGGGTGTATTGTTGTGCTTCAAAGGCAGATGTAACAAACATTTTTGCTCAATTCAAAGCTAGAGTTGAGAATTTGTTAAATACCAAAATCAAAACACTTCAGTGTGATGGTGGCTCTGAGTTCAAACCCTTGATGAGACAATTTCCTGAAATTACTTTTCAAATATAATGTCCCTATACCCCTGAGCAAAATGGCTTGGCAGAGAGGAAGCATAGGCATATTGTTGAGTTAGGGCTAGCCAACATGATTCATGCCTCTATTCCACTTCAATTTTGGGATTACATATTCGAAAGCATGATATTTGTGATAAACAGACTACCCTCTACACCAACAGGCACTATTTCACCCTTTGAGAAGCTGTTTCAACAAAAACCTGATTACAGCATGCTGCATGTTCTTGGGTGTTCATGCTACCCATGGTTAAGGCCTTACAATCAGCATAAGCTAGAGGCCAGATCTGAGAAATGTGCATTTTTAGGCTATTCAACAATTCACAAAGGGTATTACTGTCTTCATATACCCTCAAACAGGCTCTACATATCAAGGCATGTCACTTTTGATGAACATGACTTTCCCTTTACTACAACTGCACTACACACTATCCACAACACACCCTCTACTCTCATTTCTCTGATTGTTCTTCCATCAGATACAAATACTGATACTAGTACCCTTCACACACCTACCACTACTTCCAACATTGAGACTGAACCAGCCTTCACAATAGAAATTCCTACAGATGAACCATCTACCTCTCAAAGAAGACAATCATCTCAAATAGTACAGTCATCCAATTCTCATCCCATGCTTACCAGATCACAAACAAAAACACTCAAGCCAAAGCAATTTCCTAACCATCAATTGTACTCAGTTTCACTCACCTCTGAGCACAAATTAGAACCAACTTGCTTTACTGAAGCATCCAAGGATCCTTCTTGGCGCCAGGCAATGGCAAATGAGCTCACAGCCTTGGCACAAAATGACACATGGGACCTAGTATCTCCACCAGCTGATGCTCATGTTATAGGAGCAAAATGGGTATTCAAATTAAAACTAAAAGCTGATGGTACGATTGAAAGACACAAAGCCAGATTGGTGGCCAAGGGCTTTAGTCAGCAAGAGGGAATAGATTATACTGAAACCTTCAGTCCAGTGGTCAATCCAGCCACCATCAGAATTGTTCTCTCCATAGCCCTATCACAGCATTGGCAGTTCCATCAGTTAGACGTGAATAATGCTTTTCTGCATGGGGATCTTCAAGAGACAGTGCATATGCAGCAACCTCCAGGCTTTGTTGATACACAATGTCCTACCCATGTTTGTAAACTCAAAAAGGCACTATATGGGCTAAAACAAGCACCAAGGGCCTGGTTCTCTAAGCTCAAAAGCTTCTTGGTGTCTCAAGGGTTCATTTCATCTCAAGCAGATCACTCTCTCTTCATAAAAGCAAATTCTCACAAAGTTGTATACCTCTTGGTCTATGTCGATGACATATTAGTAACAGGAAGTGACTAAAGTGCAATTCAATCCCTTCTGGCATCCTTGCAGCAGAATTTTTCAATCAAAAACCTTAGCTCTCTCAATTACTTCTTAGGAATTGAAGTTACTCACAATTCTGACTCAATGCATCTGTCTCAGAGAAGGTATTTTCAAACAATTCTAGATAGAGCAAAGATGGGTTCTACAAAAGCAATTCACACACCTATGGTGTCTGGACTACAGATGTCGAAATTTACTGGTACCAAGTTACAAGATCCCTATCTCTATAGAGCAATTGTTGGTGCACTTCAATATGCAACTATTACAAGGCCTGATTTAACTTTTGCTGTTAACAAGGCATCACAATTCCTGGCTGAACCAACTGAAACTCATTGGCAAATGGTCAAGAGGGTACTCAGATATGTACAAGGTACATTGACACATGGCCTCTCCTTCAGTGCAGCTTCAAATTTGTCTCTCCATGCTTACTGTGATGCCGATTGGGCTGGGTGCCCAGATGACAGGAGGTCAACCACAGGGTTTGCTGTATTTTTAGGACCTAATCTCATTTCTTGGTCATCGAAAAAGCAACCAACTGTATCAAGATCCTCAACGGAGGCAGAGTACAGGAGCTTAGCCATTACAGCTTCTGAAGTGCTTTGGATCTCTTCTCTTTTAAAAGAGCTACATTTCCCAATCGATCAACCACCAACACTATGGTGTGATAACCTCGGAGCAACGTTTCTAGCTTCAAATCATGTCTTTCATGCCAGGACGAAGCACATTGAATTGGATTACCATTTTGTCAGAGAAAAGGTATCCAACAAACAGCTATCAATCAAATTCATCTGCTCTGAGGATCAATTGGGTGATTTGTTTACGAAAAGTTTAGCAAGAACAAGGTTTCAGCTATTGCGAAGCAAGCTCCATGTTTTTTCCAAACCATGTCGCTTGAGGGAGGCTGATAACATAGCAGGAAACGTAGAAATGGATAACTCCAGTACAGCTTCAACTGGAGATGATGAACACGTTCTAAATTGAGTCCGTTAGGAATTAGATGAGCTGTCGCAATGTGATTAGTTAGGCGGTTAGGATTAGTTGTTGGATTTTCTTTAAATACCTCTGTATAACAGCTGTAGACATTATGAATCAAGAATTCAATGAATTGAGTTTTGAATCTCCTTCTTTCTCTTCTCTACTCTATATCCTTTTACGTTTTTTAAGACCACGTCTTTCAATATAATAAAAGGACGGGCAGGGGCAGACTCAGAATTCTCGCCGGGGGTTGAAGATTTACGGTATTTTTCAGGGGTTCGAAATGATGGTTATTCTTAGAAAAAAAATATTTTACATGGTCATTTATGCAAAAAATTTCAAATACATGATCATTTTTGAAAATTTATTTAATATATATGGTCATTTTTTAATTTTTTTTTTCTCCAGGAGGTGCAGCTGCACCCCTGGAGCAACGTGGCTCCGCCACTGAGGACAGGTTTTCTTTGAACATGAATTTCAAGGGCCGGTGTTAATGTGATGCTCTTTTTGTTAATCTTGATGAGAATTAATTAGAAGAGCGAACTTTTATGATCATACAAGCAGTTGGATCTTTTGAAATTAACGACTAATATTTGATTCTTATTCATTACAGAATTTGCCATAAAAGAAAGGTGTCGTATGTGTGAGTTCATTTCATTTATTTGATATCAAATTATCAATCCAATAATATCTATTAAACAAAGTAAAAATTAGAAACTCAGTTTTGTCTATTGGAACGAGTTTTAACTTCGCAGGTGCTTTTTTGTCTAGTCACGAATAAAATACGAGTGAGTTTTTGTCTAGTCACGAATAAAATGCGAGTGAGTTTTTGTCTAGTCACGAATAAAAAATTATATACAAATCGATTATAATCATTAATTATCATCAATAAATATATAATTTAATTTAATTTTGCATCAATAATAATACAATTAAATTACTTTCGATTCATAACAAAATTAGCCACAAAATTCTACATTGACTAGTCTTGTTCGGCGTGATATGAGGCGTCTCGTATTGTACCAGTTGGAACATTTTTCAGAAGTAATGCATGTAATAACATGCTCTATGAAGGTAGCATTAACACAGTAGTAAAGCTAACATCTTATGATCAGAAGGTCGTGAGTTCAAATTATGAAAACAGCCACTTGCAAAATTATAAAGAAAGGTTGCACGCAAAAACTCCAAAGTGATCCGACTCTTCTTCGGATCCCGCACAAGCAAGAGCTACATGCACGAGCTGCCCTTCAATGCCTGTAAATACATGACCCGTTATATTGTACATGTATCCCAACTTTGTGATGATCCATGAGAGTCACCGCTGTGTAAAAGACCAATTATACAAAATACATGTAAACAATCGTGGCGCATAATGACAAAGGTGCTTTCTCAAGTTTAACCTCACAATCAGTGAGCCAATAGCCCAACACGAAAATTACCATGCTGGGAACACGTATAGACAATCTGCTAGATTATATGACCAAACAAATTAAAAATATTTAACACCACAACACATTAGGAATCAAGTCACACTACTATTACCAGTCAATTCAGCAAAGACAGTCATAATATTTTACTGCAACAAACATAAATTTATCTGTGGCTTAAACAACTGTTTTCTTATTCTCAGATTACATGCATAAAAAGACATTCTTCATGTTTTCTTTCAGTCAGCCTCCTCCTCCAGATTATTAACTTTCTCACACTCATCTATCCATTCACTGTATCTATAATCAAGGAAAAAAGAAGATAAAGCATTAAAATTATTCAGAAATGGAGCAATTTTGAACTCTATTGTGTGTCCTTGTTGATTACCGTCTTCTTGGGTGATCTGTTTTAATATACCATCATTTTTGCCATGTGAATGCGAAGTTTCTGTTGTGGACAACGTTTATGAAATGTTGAGTAGCTGATTTTCAAGGTGCGTTTACTATCCTCAAAAACTGGGGCCTCAGCATATGTGCTTAGTTATTTGTATAAAAGAACAACACTGGTACTTCAAAGCTTACATTTTCTACTTTAATATAAAAGACAATGGCCAAGCAAATGCACCAATTCTGGCGAGATTAAGCTATTTTACCCCTTTTGCACACAAATTGCATAGCAAATACCAACAGAAAAACAATATACAGTCTGGAAAATTGAAAATAACCACTTACATGTCGATAGGTTCAGTGAGTGCTGCACAACAAAAATGAACAAAAAAAAGTCAGATATGCAGCTGGAGGCATAAACAGAAGATATAAAAAAACACCATATTAGTTGGACTATGTGGCAAACAACAGATAAAAATGGCTTCTGCATAGACATGTGAATTGCTTGGACATGCACATTGAAATTGGTCCTTTTTAATGTACCACTGTCCAGAACAACTCACCTCATGAATATCCTTTCTACTGTGATTAGCACAGCACTAATTACAGTGATTGATAGTTAAATATAGCAGATAAAATGTCTTTTGTTTCAGTCAGTAGAAACATGAAGCATTAGAAGTACATACCATTGACGGTAGTACTGAAGCTTTCCTGGCATATATTACAAGTTGCCTCACCAATGTTATTCTTCAAATCGCTGAAGATGAACATGAGGCGATGAAGAGATCAGTCAATGGGGAAAAAATAATATGAAATATAAACTGTCAGGGGCAAGTATTCTACTGGTACACATGAATATCTTGCTGGTACAGCCGAGGAAATATGAAAATCAGCTGAACTAAGTTTAAAGTATAATTAATCAAACTGAAAAAATGTCATTTCTAACATGATGTAATCATATTTGACTGCCCATGCAATCTAAATTAGTCATCTATTAAGTTAACTTAGCTGCTAAATAGCACAATGGTTGAGGTACTTAAGTACCGGCACCCAAAAAGAAGTATTTGGTTTGGTAGTTGTGTAAAGTGTAAACAGCAATCTAGTGTAGTCTCAGGCATGAGAAAATTATTTAGAATCCAACAGAAACAATCTAATTTCAATTTTATTAAGCAGAAAACAAAACAGTATGGTTAATAAGATTGGAAATGAAATCCTAGCAAAACTGGTCTCACACGAGAGAAAATCATCACAAAACTCTTATGACAATCATAGTACAGGAATTTTTGTTTCATCCACTAGTTCAAGGTTTGTATGGAGAAGTGACAACGTGAAAAGAAAAGGACCCTCTCTCTGTGTGTTGGAGGAAGAAAGACAGAGAAAACCTTTTGGGTCAAAAAATGATGGTGGGACCAAAGGTGGGTACTATGGGACAACTATGGGGACAATTGTACGAAGTTAAGAGAGTGCACTAGCAACAGTAAGGCTGGGTATAATCAGTTGTCCCACAATTTTATCTCTATCACACTTTCTCTCTTTATTTACAATGTGTTTGGCAGGGTTATCAGGTATAGATTCTGTTGTTCTCACCTAATCCTGTTGCCAAATAAAAAGCCCCACAAAAAAACACCAATGAATAACCCACAATAACCTTAGTACCTTGCAGGGCTACGCTTGTCTTTCAGATTTGACACAAGGAACCTTAGTACCTTCAGGACTACGCATGTTTTTTTTTTTTTAATTTGAGATATACACAAATTGTTAGTACAATAGAGTCAATTGAGATTAATGTAACTTACATCTTGCATTCAACACCACTACCATGGTTGCAGAAGGGACAACAGAATACGCTGTCCAGCTTGTCCATGCGCTTCTTTGCTGCTGGCTTCGCTCTGGACTTTCTCTTCCCCATTATTTGCTTTGATTTCCTTGTCTTTTCACTGAAAAATGTTTTGAGAGAAGAATTATTAATTTATTAGTATCTGAAAAATAACATAATAACACCGCTCCGATCCAATCATCGTTCGGTTGTGCAGAACTTCACAAAAATTAGGACTTCCTACTTCATCAAACTCTAGTTCGTCGTTGCTACCAAAATACGGGGCACCTATCTGTCATTCGGAAACCTAGATGCGATTATTTTGCGATTTTCCAAACCGAATGATGCGTTTTTAAAATCGAAAAGAGACTTACAGTCGTCTGAGTTGCGCCGATTCTTCCTTCGCCCTTGTTCGCGACTGTCGATCGGAGGATGATCAGAAGATGATCGGAAGAGAAAGCCGTGACAAAGTAGGTTTCACAAGTTTAAGAGGGGAAAATAAAATAAATGACTCAGATCGGAAGCGATCCGTCGGTCTACTTAGTAACTTATAAATAGGGCGCGATGAGTCGGTTTCCACTTCGAACCATCGGCTGTGTTGCTGTTGCTATTTTAGTATTTGTGATGTTTTTCAAAATTTAGCAAGAAGACAATAGGAGCTTTAGCTAATAATAAAAAGAGAAATTATAATCTCTAAATTAAAATTTTCCAACAAAAAATCTTGCAACTGAATCCAACCTTCTTAGTTTGTATATTCTTCTTTCCGTGACTGAGTTTTATTTTTCTATTTTTAAACAAGTTCACTATTTTTTTTACTTCACTGCACTACTAATACTTATTTTGTCATAATTAAGGTTTATTTTCGTATATCTACAGACTTCAATTCTAAAAAAACAATTATGTATCTATGTGCACTATTTGATTTTTCAATTTTTTGGGATATGCAAATCAATGGTTTAAAATAGACAATTTGATAAGACTTCTATGGTCATATTACGAATATTAAGATTTTCACCACTGCATCTAAAAAGCACACTTTTAAGAGTGGAATTAATAGCGTTAGAAGAGTGATTTTAGAATAGTAAAAGTAAAATAGTGTGATTTTGGAAGAGTTGTAGAAGAGTGGTATTTTTTACTATTCTGAAGAGCAAAATTATCGTTTGGCAAGTGTCGTAGAAATGTTGATAATTATGATTATGATATAATATAGTAATGATAACAATAATAAACTAAATAATATAATAAATTAATAATAATATGCATTATTTTACAAAATAAATAAAAATAATAAAATTGATGATTATAATAGTAATAATAACTACAATAATTAATAACTAATAACACAATAGTAATAATTATAATGATATTATTATTTTAAAATAATAAAATAATAATATTAATAATGATAATAATACATAATATTAATATAATAGTAAAGATACAATATAATATAACAATATTAATAACAATAATAATACTAATTAAATAAAAATACAATAAAATATTATTAATTATTAAATATAATACAACATAATCAAATAATAATGTTAATTATAGTAATAATAAAAAAATTATAATAATATGCATTAGTTTAAAATAATAATAATTAATAGTAATTATTAATATTATTTTAATAATGAATATAATATAATAATATCAATAATAATAAAGTATATATAATATACTAAAATATTGCTAATTACAAATATAATACAACATAAATAATAATGATACTTATAGTAGTAATAATAACAATAATATAAAAAATATATAATATTCATTATTTTAAAATAATAAAAATAGTAATTAATAGTAATTATTAATATTATTAACAATAATATAAGAAATCTTTGTTCTTGGAGAGTACTTGATAGAGGTTTTGATAGACGACTTCGCTTGATTCGAACTTGTAGGGAATGTTGTATGAAGATTGTGCGGGTAAGGCTAAGGATTTGGTTGAGGTTGAGCACTTCACTTCCTTGTGATTTTTCTCATGTGAGCATAGTTGTGCATACACCTCCTCGGATTGATAAGTAAGACCCTTAGTTTGTAGGGCTTCAATTGAACTTACGACGCCATCACATTCGAGTTTCTTTGACACCATCTTTAGAAGCTTTCCTACAAAACCTTCATCACTAATATTAGAACCAACTTCCACAAATTCATTTCTCAAGGATACTAATCTAAGGTTTGTCGCACACCGGGTTTTTTTAGATTAAAATTGCACTTGTGTTGTCGCACATGATTGGTACTTTGCGAAAGCGTTGGTTATAATCATTTAAGGTTTGTATCATCCATAGGATTTGTATGCAATAACTACCATCCGCAACATATTTCGCCAACGTGGTTGAGAGAGTCACGAAGATTTGTTTGCGGCTCAACCATGATACAAGCGAGCCACCGAGAAATTGGCTTGTCCCGCTTGTACTTTTCCTATCCTCTTTATTATTTTCATCTTGGTCCCATATAGGTTCATTATCCCATATAGGTATTTCATCCTTTGGTTCGTCTTCTATATCTTCAGCTAGACTGGCCGTTAGCTTGATAGACTCCCAATACGTGTCTTCTTCCTCGTCGTTTTCTTCATCATCTGACTTGTTGACAAATAGTACTAGGGCAGTCTCTTGAGTAATTTCATCATCGGATAATTGTTCTTCATCGTTTATACCGACTAATGGTTCTTCATTTGGCTTTGTAGCAGAATAATTCTTGAATTTTAACAGTACCGAACTGTCTGATCGTGTACGAATAACAACCCCTTGAGGGTGTTGTACCTCTGCTACACTAGATGGTCTGATAACCCATTGTAAACCCCGTAAACTTTCAGTTGTGTGTGATTGACCGGGGATTGCCTGGACACCTCTACTAGCTAAATAGTCAGATACCCTTTGTACGTTATATCTGAAACTAGTGTAACTAGTATTTGATAATCTACCAATCAGTGATCTTGTTAACAGCAAATTGCTTTCGCCTGCTTGCCAATTCTCATACCCATGAGTTTGGACAACTAATTGAATATGGTTAAAGAAATCTACTATACTAAGCATGATATTGGGTGCAAGATAAGCCAATTGGGTACCGGCTGTTAGGTCCATTTCCATTGTGCTAATAATTGACCTGTCATTTGCCCATCTGGTGTCTCGAATAGCAACCAGTGTGTTGACACCTGCGTTTCTGCGATGTAAAGTGTACAGCCTAATCATAATTAACCCAACGTGCAAATGTTGGAGGCCTGACCTACGAATTTCTTCATAGCTTTGCTGTGTGATGAATGGCAACTCCAACTGTTGTCCACCCGTTGTCAGTATTCTCTGGTCAGAATAATGCTGATAAACCCGATGTTGTGTAGTTGTCCAGTCATCTTGATACAACGTTTCTGCTGGAACAGATTGCGCTCTTCTAAACTGAGATACGTCTGATTCTACGTCCGAGTTTAGTTGTGACTCTAGACTCATGTTATACCCGATTTGTCGCCTTCCGGGTAATCTTCTTGAGATTTCCTGACGTAATCTATGACCACGTCTGTAGTTTCTTATTTGATCATCTATTGTTGGAGTCTGGTTTTCATTACGGCTGTTCTGTTCACGGTTAGATATAGACGACCGTGGTTCCGTAATGGTTTCCGTACGTGTTCGGTTCATTTTTAAGAAGACGAGGACTTCTTCTTCTCTTCTTCAAATATTTTACGTGGGTCTTTGAACACGAAAAAGGTACTTCCTTCTTTTTAGGTCTAGGGACTGGTTCTCCTAGACTTAGCTTATTTAGACTCTTTTGTAAATCTTCGATTGTATTTGTGATATCAGATTTTGTCCCAGTTGACGCTTGTTCAGCTACAACTTTTCTGATATTATGGATGGTTTCTTTACAATCTTCAATTCCTTCGCTTATCTTAACCAAGAGTTGTATTATTGTGTTATTTTGCTTGATTATTGTTGATGTGCCTTTTGTTGTTTCAGTTGGTTTCACAAAACCAACCGCGGGTTCTTCAATTGATTCGGTTGCTTTAACGCTTCCAAGTAGTTTGAGCTCTTTTGTGTTATTCTCTAGTCGCTCATGTATCTTAAAATCCGGTTAAGTATGTGTTTTACTGACTTTCAATTTCAAGTTTTCTAGGTCCACAGTTCAGAATTGGTCATATTTTTACAAATTGAAATTTTTACATAATACTCAAAGAGTACGAATCTTAAAACAAGGGATACACATCTAATGGTTCAGTTTTCCCAGTGCCAAAAGTCCTTTGGCATCATGGTGCACCATAGCATTTCTCTCTCTCTCTCTCTATATATATATATATATATATATATATATATGCTTATAATATATAATTTTATATGTATTAATATGAGGTAATTTTCGGTCTATATTATTTTCTCCCGTTGATGTGCACGGGTACGATTACTAGTGATTATATATATATATAAAAGGAAGCGACTAACTGTCCCCACTTACAAGCCCTCCTTACACGTCCCCCGTATACGACAAATGTAGTAGTCTTTATATACTGAATGTAAGTCTTTATACTCAAATGTAGTAGTCTTTATACTATTGGACTGGATTCATTATAATAAATATTGAGTGTCAAGTTTTCATTTCTCAAGACGTAGTATTTATTTGTAATTTTCTTGTTAATTATATACTGCAATGAATACTGTATCATGGAATTCTTTATAATTAACATTCGAAGTCTTTATACTTTTGACAGTCTTCATTTCTCAGGGATTGTACACATAATACTTTATTTGACAGTCTCAATTTTAACATGAAAGTCTTTATATTAAATGTTACAAGTATTTATACCGTATCACGTAACTGTTTGTCGCGTAGCGGAGAACGCGAGAGGAGGACAGGAAGTGAGAGATGATATATTAACTCTATATAAAAACTGGATCTATTTCTGTTTAACCAGAAAAAAAAAGGAGAAAATAGCATTCGGTTTGTCAGAGTAGACGTAACAGTTGCACAGTTAAATTAATCGAAAACCCATAATTGAATTAATTAAAGATAAAAATATGTGAAAAACGTGACGTATTAAATCATTTATTTCTGAATATACATATAAAGGAGAAATTTGATTTGATAGAAAAATATTTATTTACGTTGCTTTTCTAGACCTAGACGCTTTCGATCCATATATATATAATACATTAATCAGTTTTTTCACTACAAGGTACAGTTTCTTGCATTTATGATATTTTATTATTCATCGGACATTGTTAAAGTCATAAATGTTGATAGCACTCACATACTACCGCGAATTATAACAAAAGCAATACTAATGACTTATAATAGAAAAAAAAAATATTTCTTGTATTAACAAAATGAAAATTGTTTTAAATACTATAATTTGCTTCCGGTATGAATTTTGCTTACCTCCTGTTTTCTTAGAAAACCCCAAAAAAATGTTTCATACCATTTTTAGTGCTCTTTTTAAGGTAGTTCGATTTTTAGATACCAATGACATGTTTTTTTTTAATCCAATAACATGTTAAATTTATTGTTTTGTTTTAAAATATAAAATCTAAATCTTTCTAACCTTTTCAGTTTTCCTTAGTAGAGAATTCCAATTTTGCCAATTTTCTTTACTTACAAATTTCATGGACATATCCGGTCTATATTTAGCGGGACGAACTCGAGAGAAGACACCACTACTGTTTTCGTGGAAAATTTTCACAGAGGATCAAGAATAACAAAATTTAATAGATAGAGCCAAAAAAATTCACAAATAGTTAAGGACGCAAGTATACTTGCGTCTCTAAGATGATTTCATTTTTCTCTGACTTGCATTTACTTTTGCACGACCTTTTGGAGGTGTGAGACCCAGTTGTCTCCTATAACTTAGAGGCACAAGTATTACTTACGTCCCTGATGTTTCAAATTGTTGCTACAACTCCAGAGAGCTTGCACATTTCAATTATTTAGAGGCGCAAGTAATGATGTTTCAAATTGTTGCTACAACTCCAGAGATCTTGCACATTTCAATTATTCGGAGGATGGAGACAAGCTTATGATTTAATCGTGCCATTGCTCCATGCCATATAAAGAACAAATTCGGATACAATGATTGAGTGGTTTACCGCACCGACAAATGACCAAAATGAAAGATTACTTCAAGTAGTGTGTTGGTCATACAGACCGACAATAAAGGCCTTCATACACTGCAAAACATATCATAGGAATTAATGGTATGCATTTATCTTGGAGGTATAAGGAGAAAATGTTAGTTGAATGTGGCTTCAATGCAAAAAATCAGTTGGTGCCTCTTGCATTCGCCTTGGTTGACATCAAGGACAAAAAAACTTGGGAGGATTTTATGAGATTTGTTCGTAGGGAGGTGGTTAGATCACGAGTTGTGACGGTACTCTCAGATCGTCACAAGAGTAACTTGCGGGCTTTTAGTCAGACAGATTTAGAATGGAGTATCCAAGATAGACACGCCTTCCATTGATATTGTTCAAGACATAGATGTCAAAATTTTATAGAAGAATTTACAAAAAAAAATTAACGTCGATGTTAAGAAGGTATGATGTTAAGAAGGCCGACGTCAGCATAATAAGGATGTATAATGAAATGAATATAGAAAATACAAATCGACAAACATATACTTGTGGGCGATGCAAACAGCCGGGATACAGTAGACGCACATGCAATACACCCCCAACAACGAAGGTAATACCATAATATTTTTTGGTCAAAATACCAATTGTGACTCCTATTGCTCATTTAATATTTCAAATTTTATTAACACAAGTAATTAGCATGAAGCTTGTTCTCAAGAAGATGAAGTTTGTTATATTATAAATTGCATGTGCTATCTTTTTTTAGGCTAGCAATGAAACCATTTTATTTGTGTGCATTCTTTTATGGACCTTCGTGTAGGATTAATTGTACTATTTTATGGAGTTTAATGTACTCTTTTATTAAGTTTGATTGTAGGGTTAAATAAACATTTTTTTGGTTCAGATAGTCATTTAATTTTGTTAATTAAAATAGTAAATTGTGATGGTACCATTAGTGCAAAAAGAGATACATGTGTCCAGATGTTATAAGTGAAAATCATTACATGGGACACAAGTAATAGTTGCGTCCCAGATATGATTTCAATCTGGATGTTAAATGGAGTTTCGATCAATTTCACATATAAGGGACGCAAGCATTACTTGCGTCCCAAGTTCTAAATAAAATAGTCCAACATGGGGGTTCGAATCCATGTCCTCTCTCAAACTCAGTGCTTCTGACCCAACTCTCCTGCCACTAGACCATTTTTACTTCTCGTAAAGTATGAGACAAAAATAATACTTCTTTCTGTTTTATTATTATTATTATTATTATTATTATTATTATTATTATTATTATTATTATTATTATTATTATATTATTTCATTATTATTTATATTACTTTCATTATTAAGTCTGTATTATTTCATTATTAATTCTGTATTAATATTAATACTACACTATTATTTTTTTCTTCTATATTATTTATTTACATTATTATTTCTTTTATTGTTTCGATATTATTATTATTATTATTATTATTATTTCTTCATATATGTATTTTATTTTTGTAAATATTTTTTCTTATTTTTCATATAATTATTATTAATATTAGTGCTTTCATAATTATTCTTGTATTATCAATTATTATCAAACTTGAGACTTTTTTTTCCAGAAAATAATACTTCTTTCATAATACTTTGCGTCTAAGTCTGGGTCTCACACCTGCGAAAATTCATGCAAAACTACTTGGAAATCAGAGAAAAAATGGAATCTCACTAGGGCGCAAGTATTACTTGCGCCCTTGACCCTCTGTAAAAACTTTAGAGTGCATTTGGTCTAATACTTGCGCCCTTGACCCTCTGTAAAAACTTTAGAGTGCATTTGGTCCTATCTGTTGAAAAAGAATGTTCCTTGACTCTCTATGAAAATTTTCCATTTTGGTTGGAAGTTTTTAATAGACAGTCTAAGAAAAAAAAGTTTAACATATATGATCAAACACATTCTAAAAATTGGACCAACGATACTCTTGATTCAAAAGTTATTTTTTTAAACTTCAAATTAGTGTGTGAGAGTTGAAAAATGAAAGAACTTAGAGGCAAGTAATTATTTGCGCTCTTGATCTTTGATAATTTTTTTAGAGAGTATTAGTTGTTCCTGTTAGATTTTTTTTTTATCATCTATGAAATTTTTTGGTTTCTCCGCAGTTTGTTTAGGAAAATGTTCTGGCGATACATTTCATTGATGCGTAACCGATACGTGCAATAAAATGTGTCGTTATGTATGTTAAACGCGTTGGTATGAATACTATTTGAGTTTGATCAGTGGCAGAGCCACCTTGCATTAGAGGTGCAGATGAACCCTCGAAATTTTTTTCAAAAATGATCATATATTTGAATTTTTTTGCATAAATGACCATGTAAAATAATTTTTTTTAAGAATAACCATCATTTCGAACCCCTGAAAAATACCGTAAATCTTGAATCCCCTGACGAGAATCCTGAATCCGCTCCTGAATTTGATTGCATGTTATTTTGTACTGAAAAAGATAATTATGAATGTTAAACGCTTTATTATGCAGGAATGAAACGCACCTGCCTATTAACTCCCATTTGTTTAATCCCAACAATTGGTCTAGTTCGAGCACGAATGAAGGTAAAACACCTTAACCGATTATCTTAAATCAAGCGATCCGAAACCACGCACGATCTCCTTTCCTATTGACTGTTCAATATCCATCCGATATCCATCTGACGGTTCCTCATAATCGAATCCTTTCTTTGGGAACAAGAATGGTTATTCTTTAAGCAGGCCTCTAAGCAACTAAACGCATCATCCCCTTATAAAAGCAAACCCCTTTCCCGGCTCCCCCCATCTTTCCAGATCGCTAACATCCTTGTTACTTCTCTCTTTCTCGCTTCCTGCTTTCTTTCAATTTCTCTCTACATTTTTACATGGCGAATCAAGGCGAAGGTTCTTCCTCGGCAGATCCGTAAGATCGCTCTCTCTTTTTTAGAGTTTAACCCTTCTAACTCTTTGATTTCGGAGTTGGCGTTTGATTGCAAAGCTAACCTGAATTTTTTTTTCTTCTTTCTTTTTGCAGTAAAGGGAAGAAGGACGTGAGCACAGCGATTTTGGAAAGAAAGAAGGCACCGAATCGCTTGATTGTGGACGAGGCCACAAACGATGACAATTCAGTGGTTGGCCTCCATCCTCAGACGATGGAGAAGCTGCAGCTGTTTAGAGGTGATACGATCCTTATCAAGGTGAGGGTTACTATTCTGTGCATGAGATTGTTTTTATTTGATATTTGTCGAGTTCACTGTTGGTATAGCCTGTCATAGTTTCATGGTTGTACTAAATTATCTGATTAAGTAGATCTGGAAGTTTTTTGCCTTTCAAATGCGGGTTGAATTGAGTTTTTATGATCTTCAGTAAGTTAAAGTTTGTGATTAGAGGATAGTAGTTGGTTTGGATTCATGCGGTAAATTCAATACATAGGTGGATGCATTTCTTAATAGTTTAGTTTAATCTGTCTCTTTAGCCCTTTTTACCAACAGATAGTTTAGATAACATTACCACCCCTATAATTTTAAATTATAATTACAAATTGAACTCCTGGATGGTTAATTGAAAAATTGAGGTAGAAACCCTATCTGACAGATTGAACTTTTAGCAGTTAACTTAACAATTTTTAGATACAGTAGTCTTCTTCCTAAATTTAGTGTACGTGTTTATGAATTAATTCTAAATTGATCACTTTTGAGATACTTAAATCTACAAAATAAGTACCAAACCCTGTCTGACAAACTTAACTTTGAGCAGTGCAATTAACAAATTATAGCCTGTTGCTATGTTTTTCGAAATTTAGTGAACAATTTTTATCTCAATATGAATATATTTAATATTATGTATTTTTTAGGAGTTCATTTATTTTTAGCATATATAAGCCTAAATCAATGCCAAATTTTCTAGGCCGTAACAAATTGGCAAACACCAAGTCGATGAGATATAAACAAAGTTTCTGGCCTTGTTCTGCTACCAATGTCTACTTTTTTATATAAACAAACATAAGCAAAATTAATAAGTAGCTGACATTAGGAAATATATTTCAGGGCAAGAAAAGGAAAGATACAGTCTGCATTGCTCTTGCTGACGACACATGTGACGAGCCCAAAATTAGGATGAACAAGGTTGTCAGGTCAAACTTGAGGGTCAGGCTTGGTGATGTAGTGTCAGTTCACCAATGCCAGGATGTGAAGTATGGTAAGAGGGTTCACATTCTGCCCATTGATGATACCATTGAGGGGCTTTCCGGGAACATCTTTGAGACTTATTTGAAACGTAAGTTTATGTTATTATTTTCCTTATTACTGTTATGGCTTGGTTCCTTCTCTTGTGAGAACTTCTGAAATTATCACAAAATATTTTTTTTTTTCAGAAGCAGCAAATAAGTTGCGGAACCATTCTTTTAATTTTTAGTCATATTGTTTGGATTATTGTTTTTTATATTTAATTGGTAGTTAGTCCTGTTTTGGTGTCTATCTCAGATACAAATTTTAACAATGGGAAGTAACAGCAAGGAATTACTTTAGATGTTAGCTAGAATTTTTTTTTATAGTTCTCAATGTTCTTGAAATTAGTAGTACCAGCACCTTGATTACTAATTTTCCATGCCTTCCATGACGTCAAAATTGTAAATTTTAATGCTATATTGAAAGAAGTTGGGTAAAAGTAAGTTCTAGGTTTTCCAAAATATTAGTGTTCATTGTATTTGCATTGAAATGTGGATACCTTCTTTTGACAATCATTGACATCCTTTCCAAAACATTACAGCATATTTCTTGGAGGCGTACCGTCCTGTTAGGAAGAATGACCTCTTCCTGATACGTGGAGGCATGCGCAGTGTAGAGTTTAAGGTGATAGAAACAGACCCGGCTGAGTATTGTGTGGTGGCCCCTGACACAGAGATATTCTGTGATGGTGAGCCCGTTAAGCGTGAGGATGAGGAGCGACTTGATGAAGTTGGTTACGATGATGTTGGTGGGGTTCGTAAGCAAATGGCCCAGATCCGTGAGCTCGTTGAGCTCCCCCTTCGCCACCCACAACTGTTCAAATCAATTGGTGTGAAACCCCCTAAGGGTATTCTCTTGTATGGCCCACCTGGCAGTGGTAAAACTCTCATTGCTAGAGCTGTTGCTAATGAGACGGGGGCATTCTTCTTCTGTATTAATGGACCTGAGATTATGTCAAAATTGGCTGGAGAGAGTGAGAGCAATTTGAGAAAGGCTTTTGAGGAAGCAGAAAAGAATGCTCCTTCAATTATCTTCATTGACGAAATTGATTCAATTGCTCCTAAGCGTGAGAAGACAAATGGAGAAGTGGAACGCAGAATTGTGTCTCAACTTCTTACTCTAATGGACGGGCTGAAGTCACGTGCACACGTAATTGTTATGGGTGCTACGAACCGTCCCAACAGCATTGACCCTGCTCTGAGGAGGTTCGGAAGATTCGACAGAGAGATTGATATTGGTGTGCCTGATGAAATTGGGCGCTTGGAGGTCCTTCGCATTCATACCAAAAACATGAAATTGGCTGATGATGTAAGTGCAACTGACAGTACCTTTTCTTTTGGTTTCTTTGTTTTGTTTAAATATTTTGTTTCCTAAAGTTTAGTTTTAAGATAATTTCTCCTATGTGTAGGTTGATTTAGAAAGAATTTCCAAAGATACACATGGTTATGTCGGTGCAGACTTGGCTGCCCTATGTACTGAAGCAGCTCTGCAGTGTATCCGTGAAAAGATGGATATCATTGACTTGGAAGATGAGTCAATTGATGCTGAGATACTAAATTCCATGGCAGTCACCAATGAGCACTTCAAGACTGCTCTCGGAACAAGCAATCCTTCTGCACTGCGTGAGACAGTAAGTTTTCTGTATCTCCTCATTTCTTGCTGAATACTATCTTTTACTAGATAACTCATAATTTATATGAAAATTTGACTTTTTGTTGTTTAGGTTGTTGAAGTTCCAAATGTTAGCTGGGATGATATTGGTGGTCTTGAGAATGTAAAGAGGGAATTGCAGGAGGTATGAGATTTGCAACTTTCTGTTAGTCAAGTTCTATAGCAATTCAATATTATCTTTCCTACTCAAATAACATGTAACTGGCTTTCTTGTGTTATCCTCTAGACTGTCCAATACCCTGTCGAGCATCCTGAGAAGTTTGAGAAGTTCGGGATGTCACCATCCAAGGGTGTCTTATTCTATGGTCCACCTGGGTGTGGTAAAACTCTCTTGGCAAAGGCAATTGCAAATGAATGCCAAGCTAACTTCATCAGTGTTAAAGGTCCTGAGTTGCTAACAATGTGGTTTGGTGAAAGTGAAGCGAATGTTAGAGAAATCTTTGATAAAGCTCGCCAATCTGCTCCCTGCGTGCTGTTCTTTGATGAGCTGGACTCCATTGCTACTCAGGTTTGGTTTTTTGAAAATTTTGTTGTGCTTGACATTACATTGGAGTTTTTGCCTTATACCAGCTTGGTCAATAACATTACTTTTTCATGAACTTCTCATCCTTTGCTGACCATTGTCACAACCACAATGGACATGTTTAAAGTTTGTATCTGCACAGTTTTGTCTTTTTTCTTATTGGCCTAATGTACGTTGTATTCATAAAAAATGCAGAGGGGCAGCAGTGTTGGTGATGCTGGCGGTGCAGCTGACCGGGTTCTCAATCAGTTGCTGACTGAAATGGACGGCATGAATGCCAAGAAAACTGTGTTCATCATTGGAGCCACCAACAGGCCAGACATCATTGACCCGGCATTGCTCAGGCCTGGTCGCCTTGACCAGCTTATCTACATCCCTCTGCCAGATGAGGCTTCTCGCCACCAAATTTTCAAAGCCAACTTAAGGAAGTCTCCTGTTGCAAAAGATGTCGACCTCCAGGCCCTTGCCAAATACACCCAAGGCTTCAGTGGTGCTGATATCACTGAGATTTGCCAGCGTGCTTGCAAGTACGCTATTAGAGAGAATATTGAACAGGTAAATAATCCTCGATTCATGCAGATGTTTTTGGTTTTGGGTTACTAAACAATGTTAAAAACTTGTTTAAATAATCTTTAATCCGGTCAATTGAACAGAAACTAATATGGTTGATGCTCTTTACTTTTATAGGACATCGAGAGGGAGAGGAGAAAAAGAGATAACCCTGAGGCAATGGAGGAAGATGAGGCGGCCATTGAGGATGAGGTGGCAGAAATCAAAGCAGTTCATTTTGAGGAAAGTATGAAGTTTGCTAGGCGCAGTGTGAGTGATGCAGATATCCGCAAGTACCAAGCCTTTGCCCAGACACTACAACAATCAAGGGGCTTTGGCTCTGAATTCCGCTTTGCTGAGCGTTCCGAGTCTGCTGCTACCACAGGCGCTGCTGATCCTTTTGCTGCAGCTGGTGCTGCTGCAGATGATGATGATTTATATAATTAATCAGATTTGTAGAATTTATTTTTTATACAATGTTTTAACTTTTTCTATTAAGTGATGTCAAATACTTTAGCTGTAGTCTTAAGGCATACAAGTGCTGTTTAGGGTCTTAAATGCTTGTGATACCATTGGAGCTTGTTTGAAATTATATGACCTTAATGGTATATTAATCGAAGCTATTTCAAAACAAGTTCTTCGGCTGTATCATTTTCTCTTCTTATTTATGTTTCGAGAAAATTTCAGTCGATTGGTTCCAAAAAACAATGTCTTCACATCATATGATGAATATAGTCGACTATTGTGATGTTAAAACAGGTTGAGAGTTGAAATGTCTTTATTTTTATATTTTTCATTATGTTTCTAAATCTATATTATTCATCAAGAAATAACAAATAATTTAGATGTGAATGTATATGCTCGTTGAATGGTGTAAAATTGAAGGCATCCCAAGATAAAGATATCTGAACCATCTTTACGAAATAATTAAATTAGTTCTACCACAAAAACAAAAAAGTAGTTCAATTCGCGGCAGAGTGTAATGATCCAGCTAAGATTGAATAGGAATTGAGATAACAAGATTGAAATTGAAATAGGAATTTGGGGTTAAAATGAACTTTTATTGAATCTGAAAATGGCTACAACTCAGAAATTGAGCTAAAGTTTAAAAGATAGAATAAAATGATTTGAGAAGATGGGTTCAACAAGACATAATTACTGCCCATTCGTCTCTCTTTTATAGATGGAAAATTACAGCAAGTAACAGTAAAACAAAGCAGTAAAAGATGAAAACACAGCTTCGATTCTGCTGCAATTCGGTTATTTGATTCAACGGCCTCTACTTCTTGTTTCTCTCCGTTTCGAACAACAATTCCCTCCAGTTCTGCTGGCTGGGGGCTACATGTCAGCCAAATGCCCTTTTAATGCAACTTGGGGCTTCCTTTTGGGCTTCTTCCTTCTCTTCTGCTGGGCCTTCTAATTCCGTTATCTCCTTACTTGATCTCTTCCCTCCATTTGCAACGGTACCAGATCCAACCGTTAGGAATTGCTGTGCTATTCCTAACAGTACCGCCTCCTCCAAACGAGTCTTGTCCTCAAGACTGTACCGAGGAAATTGAGCCCTCAAATCTTGGTAATTCTCCCAAGTAGCATCTTCATTGTCCAGATTAGACCACTTGACCAGTATCTCAGCTATTGGTTCATTCCCTTTGCGAACAATTCTGCGATCTAAAATCGCGGTAGGCTCAATTCTGAGCTTGTCCTCAGGACCAAAAATTGGCAGCCTAGCAATGGTGACTGTACCAGGACCAATTTTTTTCTTCAATTGAGAAACATGGAAAATGGGATGTATGAGTGATCCTTCTGGCAATTTAAGTTTGTAAGCTGCATTACCAACCTTGTCTAACACCTCAAAAGGGCCATAGAAACGAGGCCTAAGTTTCTGGCACACTACCTTACTTTGGAGAGATGTCTGACGATAAGGCTGCAGTTTCAGATAAACCCAATCACCCACTTGGAATTTTCTCTCAGCATAATGCTTCATTCTTTCCTGTGCCTTGGTCAACTGTAATTTCAGCATTCTGACAGCATCTTGCCTATCTTGCAATACTTGTTCTACAGCTGGGTTATTGCTTTTGGGGGGAGAGCCCATAGGAAGATGGGGAGGGGAATCACCATATAGTGCCTCGAATGGGGTGATTTGCAAAGCAGTGTGAAAATTTGTATTATACCAAAATTCTGCCAAGGGTACCCATTTTGCCCATTTCTTTGGCTGGTGAAAGGCCATGCACCTCAAGTAAGTTTCTAGGCATTGATTCAGCCTCTCTGTCTGTCCATCTGTTTGGGGGTGATAAGATGTACTCAAGTTGAGTTTAACACCTAATTTACCCATAAGCTCCTGCCAGAAATGGCTTGTGAAGAGAGGATCTCGGTCTGTGATTATCTGATGTGGTAACCCATTGAGTTTGTAGACTGAGGTAAGAAAGATTTGGGCAACAGTTGCAGTTGTGATTGGATGAGATAATGGTAACAAGTGACAGTATTTAGTGAACTTATCTATTGTTACCATTAAAACATCATACCCTTCACTCTTGGGTAGGCATGTGATGAAATCCATGGTGATCACCTGCCATGCTCCTTCAGGTATGGGAAGAGGCTCCAACAGGCCTGGTATTGGTACCCTTTCACTTTTATTTAATTGGCAAACATCACACTCTTGTACATGCTTCAACACTGTTTGCTTCAATTGTGGCCAACAAAACAATTTCTTCACCCTTTGGTAAGTTCCCAAGATTCCCGAATGCCCCCTATGCTTGAGTCATGCAATGATTGAATCACCTTGCACCTCCAAGAATGTGAAGGTCCCACATAAATCCTTCCATTTTTTTTTTCTAATAATGCCCTTATGAACAGTAACCCCTTCTTCTACTTCAGCTTGATTGCCCTGGTGATTCAGTACCCCTAAGGCCCATGTATCATTTTCATAACTTTTCTTAAGATCAGACAACCAATTGGGTATCAATTCAGTCACTGCACACAACTCCAAGGTAGGCTGTCTTGAAAAAGCATCAACTGCCCTATTCTCAGTCCCTTTTTTGTACTGGATTGTGTAATCCAACCCTAACAACTTACTCATACCTTTGTGCTGAAGTGCATGAGTGAGCCTTTGCTCTAGAAGGTGTTTTAAACTGATGTGATCAGTTTTGATAACAAAGGGCCTCCCTTCTAGATAATGCCTCCACTTCTGCACAGCTGTCAGCAATGCCACAAACTCCTTTTCATACACTGACAAGTGTTGATTCTTAACTCCCAAGGACTTGCTAAGATAGGCAATTGGTTTTTGAGCTTGCATGAGTATAGCACCAATACCCTTATCAGATGCATCTGTCTCTAATGTGAAAGGTTGTGAAAAATCAGGTAGAGCCAACACTGGGGCTGTACACATAGCCTGTTTGAGTTGAATGAATGCATTTGCAGCTGACTCATCCCATCTGAATCCACCTTTCTTGAGTAAATTGGTCAATGGTCTACTAATATTTCCATAATCTTTGATAAATTTTCTGTAGTAGCCGGTTAGGCCTAAAAAACCTCTTAGCTGCTTGAGGGTTTTTGGAGGAGGCCAAGATTGCATGGCTGCAATTTTAGAAGGGTCAGTGGCTACACCCTGAGATGAAATAATGTGGCCTAAATACTCCACCTGGGTTAGCCCAAAGGCACATTTGGATCTTTTAGCCTTCAACTGGTTTTCTCTCAACACCTGCAGTACCCTCTGAAGATGATGTATATGGCTTACCAAATCAACACTGTATATTAAGATATCATCAAAGAAGACAAGCACAAATCTTCTAAGAAAAGGTTTAAAAATGGAATTCATGAGTGCTTGAAAGGTTGCTGGGGCATTGGTAAGGCCAAAAGGCATGACTTGGTATTCAAAATGCCCATTGTGTGTTCTAAAGGCTGTTTTGGCAATATCAGAAGAGTGCATTTTGATTTGGTGATACCCCGACCTAAGATCAATCTTTGAAAAGATAGTAGCCCCATGAAATTCATCTAAGAGGTCGTCAATTATGGGAATTAGGTATTTATTCTTTACTGTCAGTGAGTTCAGCTGCCTATAGTCGATGCACAACCTCCATGACCCATCCTTCTTCTTAACTAGCAATGCTGGAGAAGCAAAGGGGCTGGATGAGGGTCTGATGATGGCTTGTTCCAGCAACTCTTCAATTATCTTCTCTAACTCTTGTTTCTGGAAATGTGAATATCGGTATGGTCTGAGGTTTACTGGTTTAGAGTTGGGCAACAGTGGAATTTGGTGATCAATGGTTCTTGTTGGGGGTAAAGAAGTAATTTCTGAGAACACATCTGGGTACTGCAACAAGAGTTCTTCAATTTCAGGTGGGGCCATGGTGGTAACAGTGTGTATTGTTTCACACATCCAGATTTGAGCCATCAAAATTTCACTTTGAGCTTTAGCCTCCTTGTTCATGTTGATACTATCACATAGGGTGACCTGAGCTGACTCAGGTTGAACTTGTAACCTAACAAACTCTCCTTTCTTCTCAAACTCTATCCACTTATTGCCCCAATCAATTTTCATAGACCCCAACTTAGACAGCCAATCCACACCTAATATGACATCATACCCCTTTATTGGTAAAAGCCTCAAATCACTCTTGAATTCTTGCCCTTGAATTGAGAAACTGAGAGCTAAACATTTAGAATCAGTGACCATCTTCTCCCCATTAGCAACCATGACCACCATTGGGTTTGTTTCAATGATTATGCATTGGTGCCCTTGTAACACATTTGGATCCACAAAACTGTGTGTGCTACCGCTATCTACTAAGGCACAAACTGGTTTCAATCTAATCTTACCTTTGAACCTCATGGTGTTCAATGTAGGTGCCCCAGATGTATGCATAGAAACCACAGCTTCTATCAGATCCTCTTCTGCCTTATTGTTCGAAGTGTTTTCTGATTCATCATTAAGGTCTGATTGTGGCTCCTCAAACTCTTCCTGTCCCAAAAGCATCTGAACTCTTACTCTACATTGGTGGCCTGGGAAATACTTTTCCCCACACTTAAAGCAAAGCCCTAATGATCTTCTTTGATCCACCAGTGTATTTCTGTTGTTGCCTTGAAAGTTTGAGCTTTTAAAGTCAATGCATTTGCCTTTATCAGTTGCAGCATTGGAAGGTAACAAGGAGGTAGGGGTATTTTTGGAACTAGATGTGAATTTTTTGAATTGATTATTCATAGCATTTTCCATATGGAGTGAATACTCAAATGCATCTTCAAGGGAAACTGGTTTGAATGCTCTTAAGTAAGGTTTGATATCTTCTCTTAGACCACAAATGAAGGTTTCAATAAAATCTGATTCATCAAAATGTCTGTTCTCTAACAGCAATCGGGATTTGACCTTTTCAAACTCATCCATGTATAGATCGACAGTACTGGTTTGGTTAAGGTTCTTAAGTTCTTCAAGAGCACTCTTACTACTTGTTTTTTGAAACCTTTTAGTAATAAGAAGAGTAAGCTGTTCCCAGTCTGGTGGATCGTGATTAATGGTATAACCATCATACCATTCACTTGCACGATCTTTAAAGTGTAATGATGCCATTTTAGATCTGAATTGGGGGTGAACCTGGTATAGATAAAAAAATGAGTTAACCTTGCGAATCCACTCGAGTGGATTTGATCCAGTAAACATTGGGCAGTCAGACTTAGGCAATGTCAGTCTGGTGTCTGGTTGAGCATCTGGCACTGGTGCTCGATGAGATCGGTTGGTAGATAAGTGCATCTGAGGTGTGCTCAAATCACCTTCATCCACCACAGGCTGTGCAGAATGACCGCGCAATATGGCATCCCAACGTAGTTCAATTTCATGTAATTTCAAGTTGAACTCCTGCGCCATGGATTGAGTTTCACGCACAATCGCCTGGGCTGTCTGTACTTGGCTTGCCTGGAGCTGCTCAGTAATGGTTCTAACAAGAGTATCCTTTAAGGAGATCTCTTGCTGACGGGCACGGGCGATCTCTTCTTGGAAACGACGATCCATCTCAGATCTGAGCTGATCCATTTGAGATTGTAACTCTTCCATTGCTTTGTTATTTCTGGTATTTGGCATAAGCGTGGGTCACAAGTTCGATGCTCTGATACCACTTGTAATGATCCAGCTAAGATTGAATAGGAATTGAGATAACAAGATTGAAATTGAAATAGGAATTTGGGGTTAAAATGAACTTTTATTGAATCTGAAAATGGCTACAACTCAGAAATTGAGCTAAAGTTTAAAAGATAGAATAAAATGATTTGAGAAGATGGGTTCAGCAAGACATAATTACTGCCCATTCGTCTCTCTTTTATAGATGGAAAATTACAGCAAGTAACAGTAAAACAAAACAGTAAAAGATGAAAACACAGCTTCGATTCTGCTGCAATTCGGTTATTTGATTCAACGGCCTCTACTTCTTGTTTCTCTCCGTTTCGAACAACAATTCCTTCCAGTTCTGTTGGCTGGGGGCTACATGTCAGCCAAATGCCCTTTTAATGCAACTTGGGCTTCCTTTTGGGCTTCTTCCTTCTCTTCTGCTGGGCCTTCTAATTCCGTTATCTCCTTACTTGATCTCTTCCCTCCATTTGCAACGGTACCAGATCCAACCGTTAGGAATTGCTGTGCTATTCCTAACACAGAGCGTGAAAGTTTGTTCAATGAAATTTGCTAGGGTAGGGATACGTAAATTGGAAGCATTCGTGTAATTCATCAAACACATTCCAGAATTTAAATAACATGACTTGAAGCTGACGGTTCAAAGAAGTAACACTTCTTTATTCTTGTCGAATTAAACAAGAACGGAGCTTAGTTTGTCAAAACATTTAAGTGGTTGAATCAAATAGATGTGGTACTTCGGATAGGGGTGAAAATGCGTTTCGTGATAAACTAATCGGAAACGAAGTAGATTCTTTCTTCCTGAAGCGAAACGAAATACGAAGAATGAAATTATAATGTAAAATACAACGAAATTTTTTATTTTATTTATTTCGTGACAAACAACACAATAAATCAAACAAATTTCTGTAAAACGAAACAGTTAACGAAATAAAATTTTTGTTTCGTGAACGAAACGAAACACCTTTGTTTCGTGTGCGTTATCAACGTTAACGGGCCCAACTTCGGACCAACATGGAAAACCTATTCTTTCCGCAATTGTGGCTGTATCCTCTGACCGTAAATTCTACGTCCAACTTTCCAGCTGCCCAGTTCCCTAATCAGACCGTCTGAACTAGCAACTGGCCCATCTCATGCAGGCCAGTATCTATCTTTATTCTGGACAAAAGCCCATGGACCTTCGATTACACTTAAAGTTAACATATAAATAACAAGCTCGGAGTTGTACTCCAGCAATTTCCTCACACAATGTGAAAATGATTGTACAAGCTATGTTGCATAAGCTATGTTACATAAGTGCAGATGCGATAATACGTTATTTTTCAAAATAATAAAATACGACGGAGCATATATAAAACAATAAAAAGCATGTTATGTATTAAAATTTAATATATATATATATAGGGGGGATCCATGGCCTCCTCCTCGTGGCCTCCACTCCGTAGCCTCCAGCTCTATTTTCCACCAAAATCAATGAATATGGCCGATCCGGACCATTCAAAATATTACTCATACTAATATAGACTTGGAGACTAAATTTTAGATTTTTTTGAATTTTTTTACTATTTTATCGGACAGGTTGAAAATTGGATGTCTATAAGTCGTTAGATAAATCCAATTTTCAACCCGTCCGATAAAATAGTAAAAAAATTCAAAAAAATCTAAAATTTGGTCTCTAAGTCTATATTAGTATGAAGAATGTTTTCAATGGTCCGGATCGACCATTTTCATTGATTTTCGCGAGGAGGCTAGAGGAGGCTACGAAAAAGGAGGCCAATGGATCCCCCCTCATATATATATATATATATATATATATAGAATTGAGCTAACGTACTAACGTTAGCAAAACCAAAATCGTGCTAACGGATGCTTATTTCGAATTCCAAGTCACAAACGGCCGATCCGAACAGTTGAAATTGTTGTCCATACTAAAACCTACGTAGGGACCAAATTTACATTTTTTCAAATTTTTTTACTATTTTATCCGAGGCATTGAAAATGAATTAATCTAACAATTCAGAAAAACTTACAATTTCAACACATTCTTAAATGCCTCAGATAAAATAGTAAAAAAATTCAAAAAAATGTAAAATTTGGTCCCTACGTAGGTTAACGTATGGACAACAATTTCAACGGTTCGGATCGACCGTTTTTGATTTGGAATTCGAGATAAACATCCGTTAGCACGGTTTTGATTTTGCTAACGTTAGTACGTTAGCCGGATTCTATATATATATATATAACATATTTTATCACAAACACATGATTGTTTTAGTGGTTTGTATTTTTTGATAAGCCAAAATTATATATGTTTAAACCTAGGATTAATTATGTTAAACATATCAAGTTTTGTTGGTTTTAAAAGTAATCGATGTTAGATTAAGTTTGTTTTGTAAGAGTTAAATGTACAACTCTACTTTAGTATATTTTATTACAAAAATGAAGAGCTAGAATGTCCTAGATAATAAGTCAAGATTGTAAAACTCTTCTTAGCTTATCAATGCACTTTGAATCATCTTAATCGGAGTTCGGATGAAGAACTTATGATCAAAATACTAAATGATGTCAATGCACATGGATTTCTATTATCTAGGTTAACAAAAATATAAACAAATTAATTTTTAACAATGCAGTCGACTAGTCGTATGTTGTCATCAACTTTTCATTCGGGTAGTATGGTTGTATCTAATAATAAGGATTTAAATTATTCATTCTCTTTTAGCTAGTGAGATATGAAAATGTCCACAACTTTGTTAATGGGCCGGGACTATGAACATTTTAACTAACTGTTTTCACATCATACGGTGAATCCATAATATAAGCCTTATATATAGCTTTGAATACATAATCCGTTGAAGTAATCTACGGGATTACTAAATTCCAACCAATCATGCAAATGCTCAAAAGATAATTCAGCATCAAAAACTTATTCATCAGGCCCACAACAGATATAATATACTGTTCTTCAACTGGTTATTGAAAATATATCACAAATATTCTGTATTCAGACTGAGAAATCAGCAGTCCACAGCAAAATATCATAAGTGTTCTAAGACTGAGCAACCAGTCCACAGGAACATATTCAGACTGAGCAACCAGTCCACATGACGAACACAATTATATATATAGTCTTCCGTACCTAAATTAACTTGCTAGTATAATTAGGATTTTTTTTATTACCAGGTGCATGTTTCTTTGCTTTTCCAAATAACACAAACCAACATGGCAACATGTGAGAAGTAATATGTACAGTTTTACATATATATTCCACAACTTAATGCAGTATGAACTGTGAAGACCAAGCTTGTTTAGTATCTATTTGAGGCTATCATAAAATAGCCGTTCTTAGTATCATCGAAATATTCTTTTCTGAAAACCTATGAACAGAAGCACTACATAAAATTTCTTAGAAGAACCCAAAATGCATGTGCTCTTTGTTTTCTTGCTTATAAGTACGACTTCAAGATATTTTGGACCTTGTTCTTCATAGTACTGATCAATTTGTAGGAATGTGTGTGTCCTATGCTGTAGTTTGGTTTCTTTAGTGAACTTCGATATGTGTGTGCCTTTTCCTGTAGATTGGTTTCTTTTAGTGAACTTTAATTGATGTGATTGCAGAGGTATAGTTGATGTGTATAATGTTCATTCAGCAATACTAGTTTCGTTTAACCCATAAATAATTTCATTTAAAAGTGATTTGTTTAAAAATTATAATTATAATTACTGAGGTATATATTTACAATTGTTACATGCAAAAAAAATATTTACTACTTATAATTGTTAAGTGAAACAATTTATCGATAAATGGAACCATTTAATTGTTTATTGATACCTCTGAGAGTTTTTTAGGAGTCATGAATAAATCATTGATGAATAAATCTTGGCAAAAGCTTGGGTACTCCAAAAAATGATTATACTAGATACTCTGATTCATCTGATTCATCTGAGCCGTTCAATTCATCGAAATTGATTAAAAGTAATTCATTGAAAAACACAACAACAGTTAAAGTGAATCATTTTTCACCAATCTTGAAAAATTAAATGATTCAGATAAATCTGAGTATCTAGTATACTAATCTCTTAGGGTGTGTTTGGCACCTCCACTATTCCGGAATAGAGCTCTATTCCGGAATTGGAGAGTGCCAAACGGGTTTTCGAAATCATAGAATAGTGGTAAAATAGGCTATTCCGGTATACCACCATATAGATGGAATAGCGGAATACACTGTTTCGTACGACTAACTAATCAAATTTATTATATTTTAATATTTCATCATTACTATTATTATTATTAATAATAATAATATTATTATTATTATTTATTATTAGTATTATAATATTTCATCATTATTATTATTTTATTATTATTTATGATAATTATTATTATTATATTATTATATATTTTATTATTCTTGTTATTTATTATTATTATTATTATTATTTAGGATTATAATATTTCATTATTATTATTATTATTATTTTATTCATTATTATTTATTATTATTGTTATTATTATTTATTATTAGTATTATAATATTTCATCATTATTATTATTTTATTCATTATTTTTATTATTTATTATTATTTATTATTATTATTATTTATTATTATTTTTATTATTATTTATTATTAGTATTATAATATTTCATCATTATTATTATTTTATTATTATTTATGATAATAATAATTATTATATTATTATTATTATTATTATTCTTATTTATTATTATTTATTATCAGTATTATTATTTATTATTAGTATTATAATATTGCATCATTATTATTATTTTATTATTATTTATGATAATTATAATTATATATTTTATTATTCTTCTTATTTATTATTATTATTATTATTATTATTTATTTAGTATTATAATATTTCATTATTATTATTATTTTATTCATTATTATTTATTATTATTTATTACTATTGTTATTATTATTTATTATTAGTATTATAATATTTCATCATTATTATTATTTTTTCATTATTATTTATTATTATTTATTATTATTGTTATTTATTATTATTGTTATTTATTATTATTTATTATTAGTATTATAATATTTCATCATCATTATTATTTTATTATTATTTACGATAATAAGTATTATATTATTATTTATTTTTATTATTATTATTATTATTTATTATTAGTATTATTATTATTTATTATTAGTATTATAATATTTCATCATTATTATTATTTTATTATTATTTATGATAATAATTATTATATTATTATTATTATTTATTTTTGTTATTATTATTATTTATTATTAGTAGTATTATTATTATTTTATTAGTATTATAATATTTCATCTTTATTATTATTATTTTATTATTATTTATTTTTATTATTTATTATTATTATTTATTATTATTTTATTAGTATTATAATATTTCATCTTTATTATTATTATTTATTATTTTTATTATTATTATTATTTATCATTATTTGTTATTTATTATTATTATTATTAGAATTATAATATTTCATCATTATTATTATTATTATTATTTTATTATTACTATTATTATTTTATTATTATTAGTATAGTCAATTTTATTATTTTTATTTATTCTGATAAATAATGCATATTATTGTTAATTTATTATATTATTTAGTTTATTATTGTTATCATTACTATATTATATCATAATTATTAATATCTTTACTATTCCAATTGACACTTGCCAAACGATAATTTTTCTCTTCAGAATAGTCAAGAATACCACTCTTCTACCACTCTTCCAAAATCACACTATTTTATTTTTACTATTCTAATTCCACTATTCTGACGCTATTCTTTGATTTGCTAAACGGACCCTTAGAGTACTCAAGTTTTTGTCATAAATCTTTCCATGCAATTACAATCATCCTTGAATAAATCATTCAACTTCTTGTTTGGTTGTTCCAATCCCTTTTTGCCTTTACGGAAGATTGGTTCTTCATTCAAATATATATGTATGTAATAAAGTTTATCCACCAGATAGTATATGCTCAAGGGTAACTTACTGCTCGACATTAGGTCAAGATATATACAGTCAAGTGTTTTAGTTTTTAAATTGAAAAAAAGAAGCTAAGTAAATGGGACAAAAAAAGAACAAAAATAACAAAAAAATGGAGAAGTTACTGAACAAAAAGGGAACCAAGAAAAATGAAAGACTGCCTCCGGCGTTGGACAACTGAGAGGCCAAAACTTTGAACTGTAACAAGTGGTTTTTTTTTTTTAAACCCAGGATCTCCGTAATGGCTTATATAATCACTCAATTCATGAGGATAAGTGGCAAGGCCTAATGAAGCAATTAATGCATCTGTTTATGTACGTACAAACCATTTTGGTCTTCATGAATATATCTCATAGCATTAATATTCTGATTTCTGAGGCTATGTGGATCTTACTGAAAATTTACAATTAATGTCGAAGCTTCTAGAACTAGAGAAATGTTGATGCAGGATTAGCATTGTTGGTACCAGAGATACTCCAAGATAAGATAACATTAATGAACAACCTTGATTTATTAAAATCAAACCTTTACGGCTTGGGAGCTGATATATCGATACCTTCAGTGATACCACCATCGATACCAACATGACAGATCCAGTTGAATTCAGTTTGCATGTTGTTTTTTTTATGATGCATGTTGTTTTTTGTATTATGCATGTTGTTTTTGTTATTATGCATATAATTGATCGGACGCTCCACTGAAAACGAATGTCGCTACGCTCACCGACGCGGATCGCTACTCTCATCGATGCGGACTGGACGAATCCAGTTGCATTTATTTTGAAAAGTTGTTCTAGTTATTATGCATGTTGTTTTTGTTATTGTGCATATTATTTTTATTATTATGCAAGTAAATAACATACAAAATAATACAAATAACATGCATAATAACAAAAACATCATGCATAATAACGAAAACATAATAAATCATAAGTATAACAAAAAAAACATAATGAACTTAGCATATAAATCATAAGTATTTGACTGTTATTCATGTTTTTAGATGCACAATAACAAAAACAAAATGTATAATAACAAAAACAATATGCATCATAAGTAAAACAAATTTTCTTAATAAATCATAAATAGAACAAAAAACATATTGAACTTAACATATAAATCATAAGTATTTAACTGTTATGCATGTTATTAGATGCACAATAACGAAAACAACATGCATAATAACGAAAACAATATGCATCATAAGTAAAACAAATTTTCGTCGGAACTCAACTGGATGTGTCCAGTTGGTATCGCTGATGGTATCAAAGTTGGGATCCGCAAAACATTTTCCTTACGGCTTTACCTGCTGTTTCTGAAGTTCATATTGTTGAGAGTTTGATCCAAAATTAATTCTATATATTTAGAATTTATAGTTGTTATTTTAGAGCATGTAGTAAAATTAGTACGAAGTGATTTTCTATAATTAGATGTGTAAACCAGGGTAGTGCTTGTAATAGGTTAATTTACTGCTTGTAATAGTCGGTGGGTTCCAGAATTAGAATTTGTATGCTAGGTCATTCATGTAAACAAAATTAACAAGGAAAAGTAGAGAAACGTGAAGTCCAGGAAGGAAAAAGTTTCTGTTTTGCTTGCGTAAGTTTTTGTATCAGAGCAGCAGCTCATACACTGTTCTTTGTATCTACCGGCAGTGATAATTTCCAAAAATTTGGTATCAGAGCGGATCGAAACCTTGGGCTGTTTCAATGGAAGAAGCAGGCACAACCATCAACTTCAACGTTATTGCTGTTCAAAGGAGAAAATTACGATTTTTGGAGCATCAAGATGAGAATCTTGTTCAAGTCATATGATCTGTGGGAGTTAGTAAAAAATGGTGTTAGAACTTCGCCAGATGATCAAAAGAAGGATGCAAGGACATTATTTTTCATACAACAAGTTTTTTTTTTTTGTGTGTTAATGCAGCATGGCCAAGTTTTCATTTGCCAGAAAAAAGCAAAACAAGCCTCATAATACAACAAGTTTTACACAAATCGATGTTTCTGAAGATCCCAGCAGCCGAATCAGCTAAAGGAACATGGAGCACGTTGAATTAGACACATCAAGATCAGAAGAAAATGACGATGAAAAGATATTTTACATGGAGGGGAGAGTTCAAGAGGTAGAGGCAATGCAATCGAAAACCACCAATCTAACAAGTTAAAAAAGAATGTTCAACAAGTTTGGGCAATATATATCATCAAATTGCTACAAGAAGCAAAGAGAAGAATGTCATGGCGTGGAGTGTTATTATTGTCATAAGTTTGGCCATGTGCAAGCCGACTGTTACAAGAAGAAAAGAGAAGAACGGCATGCAAGTTACGCTGAAGAGAAGAACAAATATCCATAGTTGTTTATGGCCAAATCAGGTGAAGTGTCCACGAAAACAACATTACAAATTGAGAAAGAATGCGTATCGAATATCGAGAAGGCTTTGCATGAGATGCGAGTCGAATAGGCAGAGACAAATGTCGCGTATGAAAGCAAGCTAGTGGAAGCATGCCATCTATCAAATGGCTCAAAGAATATTTGATGAGGCTGAGAAGATGTTCATTTCAGCTAGGTCTCTTGAGGCTCGTGAAGATGAGCTTAGAAGGCCTTGTTGATTTGCAGTCTAAACATAACGTCTAGAAGCAAGAAAATTTGAAATTGATCGAGTTACGAAAGGTCATAAGAGAAGAGAATGCGAGGCTGAAAGAGATGTTAAAGCAAGATGTGAATGAGGAAGAATTCATGAAGAAAACCCTTCAAGCCGAAAGAAATGAGAACGCTAATTGGAGTTGGTCCATGAAAAAAAAAGACAACTCACCAATAACATAAGAAGTAGAAAAAGAGGAAGAATGCAGCAATGAGCAGCTGCAGGCTGGCACGGTAAATCAAATGATCAATAAAAAACACTTGCAAGAAAGGTGTGATTCCTACAAGGGTTGTATAAAGCAACTCAGATGCTATATGTAGCAGATTCGTTTTTTGAAGAACCAGCAGAAAAGGAGCATGAATGGTGTGGAGCAATGGCCCGAGGCAAATTCGAGCAATTTAGTTTAGCACTGGCAGTTGTCAATTTTGGATCAAGGAGGAGTGTTGAGAGTTTTATCAAAATTAATTTCTGGATTATTGCATATTTTGAATTTCGTTTTTAGCATAAGAGTTAAATTAATAAAGCATATATTTTTTTTTATTATGGCAGCGTACTACATTTAGGTTGTAGCCTTGTAGGGTATCTTTAGGTAAAAAAGATTATATATAGGCTATATAAGCAGGGTATCTCTTGTATTGTAAGTGTGCAAGTTGAATTAATAAGGTTTTAGTTTAAGAGGGTAAATTCTTTGTTGTTTGTATCCGGCGAATATATTCTTTGATCCGTTTGGCAAATTAATTAATTGCTTTAGAATAGTGACAAAAGTAGAATAATTTTTAGAATAGTGTAATTTTGAAAGAGTGGTATTCTTGATTATTCCGAAGAGCAAAATTGTCGTTTGGCAAATGTTAATTAGAATAGTAGAAATATTGATAATTATGATAATAATAATGATTATGATATAATATAGTAATGATAACAATAATAAACTAATAATATAATAAATTAACAATAATATGCATTATTTTTCGGTATAAATAAAAATAATAAAATAATAATAATGATGAAATATTATAATTCTAATAAAATAATAATAAATAACAAATAATGATAAATAATAGTAATAAATAATAATAAAATAATAATAATAATGATGAAATATTATAATACTAATAAAATAATAATAATACTAATAATAAATAATAATAACAATACTAATTATAAATAATAATAAATAAGATTCATAATAATAATAATATAATAATTATTATTATCATAAATAATATTAAAATAATAATGATGATGAAATATTATAATACTAATAATAAAAAATAATAACAATAATAATAAATAATAATAAATAATAAATAATAATGAATAAAATAATAATAATAATAATGAAGAAATATTATAATACTAATAAATAAGAATAAAAATAAATAAGAATAATAATAAAATATATAATAATAATATAATAATAATTATCATAATAAATAATAAAAGAATAAAAATGATGAAATATTATAATACTAATAATAAATAATAATAACAATAATAATAAATAATAAAAATATTAAATAATAATGAATAAAATAATAATAATAATAATGATGAAATATTATAATACTAATAAATAAGAATAAAAATAAATAAGAATAATAAAATATATAATAATAATATAATATATAATAATAATATAATAAAATTATCATAAATAATAATAAAATAATAAAAATGATGAAATATTATAATACTAATAATAAATAATAATAACATTAATAATAAATGTAATAATAATAATAATGATGAAATATTATAATACTAATAAAATAATAATAATAATAATAATAATAATAATAATAATAATAAACAAGAATAATATAAAATATATAATAATAATATAATAATAATTATCATAAATAATAATAATAATAATGATGAAATATTATAATAATAATAATAAATAATAATAACAATAATAATATTAATAATAATAGTAATGATGAAATATTAAAATACAATAAAATAATAATAATAAATAATAAATAATAATAATAATAATAACATAATAACATGTGTTATATTCAGTAATAATAAACAGAGTGATATATATAATAAAATATTATTAATTACTAAATATAATACAACACAATTAAATACTAATTGCTATTTCATAATTGCTAAACCGCTAAACCACCTATTAATTGGTTGGTTTAGTGGAATAGCAAAATTTTGCACTATTTCAAAAACTTAAAATATTGTTTGACACTTACGTGGAATAGAATAGCACTCTATTCTACTATTTCGGATGTGCCAAACGGACCTTTTGTATCTAGCAGCATTTATATTCAAATACAAATGTGCTCCAGAGGTTGCTAAGAGCAATGTTAAACTGCTGTGTGTGGCCATTGCTTCATGAGTTGTTTTATGTCAAATTGATTTGTTCTCCAAGGCTTGATCTGCAAGAATCAGTTATACTTCTGCAACAAAATACATCTGGCCTTGATGTTCGTAGAGGTAAATGATGGTGGTGGATATGGTCATATGGTCAGCAATGATGACGGCTACTAAGACTAAAGACTGAGCTGAAAGCTACTCCAGACAAACATTATACCAGCAGATAGGTCAGCAGATAGGTACCAAGACCTAAATAGGTAGTCTTGGAGATGGCTTGCTCCATTGCTTCTATGTTTCTATTTGGCAAGGGTATTTGTGTTGATATTTAAAAGAACACTAAAATAGCATTTGTTTCTTTCAATTAAGCAAAATATATATATCGGTGTAATTAATAAGCAATTAAGCACCAAGGAAAGCCTGATTATTTCTGAGTATATAGTTTTTTTGAAACGAGTAGGAGAAGTGGATAACGTCCTACGACTTTCATATTTGAATACAAAAACAGAAGTAACAATACGGTAAATAGAACTTTCACAATTTTGATAATATATGCACAAGGCTAAGTTCCAAACTCATAATTTAGAAATTTGTATATAGTCATCCTCTCAGTTTTTATTTCAACAATAGGATACAAATTCATTATATCCATGTAATAATATTAACTAACTATACTACTGTTACTGTGCTGGGGCACTAAGCCACTAACTAGTAAAAACTGAAATTTTTAGCTACTGTTAAGTGCTAATAACTAGTCTTCACTAGTACTATTTAGTATTTACTATACTGGTACTATACTACTATTTGAATAATTTTGTTCACAGACTGAAGTCCTTTCTTACAGATAATATCCTATTCCTTACATATGATATAACACTATAACAGTGTCATTACCTTTTTTGAGGAAGTAACAGTACATTACTTATGTCAAGTACTGTCCACATAGTTTCCCACTGTATATATATTCGATAAATGTACGATCAGATTGAAAACTTTGAATCCTCTCGAAGTTTGTTTAGGATTCTAATACTTCAACAATTGACAAAGTACACTTCTGAAGCATTAAGATTTAGGAAGACATTAATCATTCTCTTAAAAATAAAGAAATGACTGAAATTCAAATGTTCATCTTAGACTGTGCTTTCTAGTTGATGCGCAAGTTGAATTCACTGTCAACATAAAGAATGATTTTTTTTATACCTATAAAAGCATATTGTATCAGACAGACTTCATGATCTAATTTTGACAAGAAATAGTGAGTTATCAGTTGAAACGCAGATTTTCTTATCATAAGCGCATTAGTAAAACTTGCGCCCATTGAATAAGTATATATATTGATTATAGAATCTGTTGAAATTACTATTTTTATGTTTTCTATGTTAATTAATTGTTTAAGGTTTCAAGGGTCATGTTGGATGTGCAATACATGTACATGATAGTTGTGGTTTTCTATTTTAATTAATAAATAGTATTTCTAAGAGATGTCATGAGAACATGTGGTATACTTAATGACATTTAAATTATAGGATATCTAAAAGGCACCTTATAGCCTATAAATAAAGAGGTTGTCATTTGTAATTGTAAGTGAGCAAAGAAACAAAGTTGTATTGTGTAGTTGTGACATAGAAGAATATTTTATGCTTCTTCATTTTTCTTTCTCTTTCACTAAAATATTATAACAAAGACCATAGGTCAATATAAGTGGTATCAGAGCATTAGTTGATTAAGAGGGACTGATCATGACGAAGAAAAAAAAGAGAAAAAAATGTGATGGGTCTCGGTGTTTGTTTTTTTAAAAGGAGTCAAGTGTTATGTGTTTTTTGTTTGATTTAGTATATAAGTTATTTGAGTTGTTAAAAAAAGGAGTTAAAAAATGAGTGAAAACAATCGAATCTCCTATTTTGATTTTTATGAGAAAAGAAAGTATTGGGTTAATGGAAAAATATAATGGGTTTGAGTTTTGTTAAAAAAAAGAGAAGAGGAAACGAAAGAAAAAATATTTTTGTGGTGTTTTGAAACGTAGTTTTCAAATATTTTGTGACAAAGAAAAGAGTGTTGTTTCTTGATGATCACTTCTAGAAAATGTTGGGTGCAAATTTTTGACTAGTGGTGATATTAAAAGAGGAGAAAAAAAATTTGACAATAATGATGAGAGAAATATACCAAGCAGCCGGTATTACAAAAATGTGGTGAAGTCTCTACCCATGGTCTTGAAAGAATTTATCAGTAAGTGAAACCAATGTGAGTAATGACTCACAAAAGAAGTCTATGACACGAGAGATGGTTGCTGGATAAAAGGCCAGTGACACAAGTGTCAGAGAGAAAGACAGTAACATGAGAGGTGGTTGTTGGAGAAAAAAAAGATGAAGACCATGAGAAGATGTGGTGATGAGCCACATGAATTGACGCGGTGAGGAATTGCGGTGTGAGTATGAAACTCACATGTACATGACCTGAAAGGTCAAGAAATTTGAGGAGATGAAACCATAACTTATTTTGCAAACAAAAAATGAGTGTAGATGTATGCTAACAATAATTGTGTCGAGTGATGACACTGTGAATCGCTGCGAGTTATGAAAAATGTATTGAAGACACAAATGTAAGTTATGAATAATAACAAGTAACAATTATAAAGAAATCATCGAGAATGAAGATACAATTAAAAAAATGAAGAGATTGGAGAAACACCACCTACACAATTGAAGAAACAAGTTTGCGTATTTAAAAAAATTATTTGAGATGATAGATAAAAATATTAAGGGGGAGTGTTGAATTAATATTTTTATGTTTCTATGTTAATTAATTGTTTAAGGTTTCAAGGGTCATGTTGGATGTGCAATACATGTACATGATAGTCGTGGTTTTCTATGTTAATTAATAAGTAGTGTTTCTAGGAGATGTCATAGAAACATGTGATATACTTAATGACATTTAAATTATAAGATATCTAAGAAGCACCTTATAGCCTATAAATAAAGAGATGTCATTTATAATTGTAAGTGAGCAAAGAAACAAAATTGTATTGTGTAATTGTGACATAGAAGAATATTTTATGCTTCTTCATTTTTCTTTCTCTTTCACTAAAATATTATAACAAAGACCATAGATCAACAGAATCATCCTCTTGAGATCATAATTAAACTATATATATAGAAAGCCATCAAACAAAAGATATATAATAATTGAAATTAAAATGTTCCGGTAATCAAACATAATAACAGAATGGTTAATAACTTGCATTTCGAAAGTAGCATGAACACAAGTACTAATTCATCTATAAGATGCACCTGAAGCTATTGAAACCTTTGACCTCCTATTTACTTCAAACTTCCCATATGAAAAACGCTAACATACTTGGAAACGAAAGATAGTTCTGATGGATAAATCAATTAATTTTGTCAATATAACCATCAACTGATTCTGTGAGAAAGTTCATCAAGATTAAATCACATATATCTGGCCATCCTTAATCTGGACCAATTAACTGAGTTTTATTTATGACAATTGATGCAAAGAAAATTAATGGAAGCTTCTTAACATGCTAAGCATTGATGCTGAAATTTGAAATTCAGTGTCGTCTAAGAGGAACTTAGTGATGTCCAAGGCCATAACGAGGTATGTAGTTAAAGGGCAATCAAAGCATATAATAATAATTTTCAGAAGGAAAATTCATCCCTGCTAGTTTATATTAAAGGTATCAATTATCTCAGGAAAAGAAAGTATTAACTGGAGAACCAAAAAAAAAAAAAAAACTGGCCTATTCACAAAGTCACAACACCAGATGTCATAACAACAATGATAAATATAACGTTATTAATGGATTTGTAGTAGAACAACTAAATTTCCTTTATATGTTAAAAGGGAATAATAAATATTGCAATAATTTTGCTAAACTTAAGCTAACCCCATTAACTGGGAGTAAATTAAGGCCAATACAATTTTTATCTTCCAAAAGCATAAATAAAAGGGCCAAGGTATGTAATAAACTGTCAATCCAAGGATGAGAACCTAATGACAGAATCTTCAGAGGGACGAGAACACCGACACCCTCTCTGGTACAGCGTGTCAGGGACGATGCAAGGATGCCGTTGAAGTTCTGTTGAGGCTTCAGTTGCAGCTCAGGATTGTGATATCCATAGATTAGGAACTGTTTGTGACTTGTGAGATTGTTTCCAGCTGACTAGGGTGTGCCTTCTTTGTTTTTTATTTTCTTGCCCACATTGACAGCCACTGTCAATGCTTTCAAAAAAAAAGGTACGTAATAAACTGTAACACTTGGTACAGTAGTAGCAATAAAAATCAATGAAAGAAGAAAACTAACCTTGTGAAACTTTCGCCTTGATGAGTGACCTAATTCCCATTAAATTGTCTGAATTTCACTTTCATATAGTCATTTGTTTTCCGATGCAGCATCATCAAGATTCTCATTCAGATCATGAATTAATTCCATGCCACCAATCGATGTGAATCTTGATGATACCACATCAGCTAACAACAACTGTTTTTTTTTCCAAAGACCAAGGTTTCGTACATCTTGTTCTTCAAGTGGAATAATGAAATTAAAGCCCCATCTCAAGTTTGTCAAGGGAAGAAGGAATATATATCGCAAAATGAAGATTCTTCTCTAGATTGAATTTAGAAAAGAACAAATTACATCAAAAGAAAGAAAATTTTGGAGCATGATGCAAGTTGTGCCTGCAAAGATCCTTTTTTTGCCAGGCTTATGTTCCCGAACAATTGATTCAGGTGCTTGACTGACAAGAGTACGTAGCAAAATTTAAGAAATTCATGAGAGATAGATAAAGAGAGAACTATTAAACAATAAACAAATATTTTTACTGTAGAAATTAAAGATTCGAGTGTTTACACGAAGGATGTTGTGATCTCAGACACACAAGGAGAGAAGGATATAGAAGAAGAAAGAGGGAGCAAGCACCTGAAAAAGATTCGCAAATTGAGAAAGGAGAGGGGACGGTTCATGGGGTTCTGTCGAGGGTAAGGTTGTTTTTTGTGAACGGGATTTTATAACAGTAGCCTGGGAATCTGATAGGGCCCATTGATATTTTCACGCCATTTAACGAACTACTGTTCTCTTAATACTTGATGGTAATACTTATCGTAATAATTGAAGGATAATGTTTCGTAGATATCACATTTAATATTGACTATCGATATCGATGTTATTATGCATATTTAGTTGAGTTGCTATGCACATTATTTGAGTTATTATGCATGTTATTTCATGTTATTTGTACTGAAAAAAATATTATGCATGTTAACAAAATAATGTACATAATAACTCAAATAATATGCATAACTATTGTACCACAAAAAATAACATGCATAACTATTTAAGTACAAAAAATAACATGCATAATAATTCAAATATTGTGCATAATAACTGAACTAAATGTGCATAATAACATCGATATCGATAGTCGGTATCAATATTGATATCTACGTATCAACTTCTATAATTGATCAAGGTAAAAAACATATATAAAATTTATGTTTCAAGAGTTGTTTGATAATAGGATTAGCAAAAAAGTAGAATAGCATTTAAAAGTGCTAATTTAGTATGTCAACCGAAAGAGTGCGAAAAAGTAGATAAATATAACATTCTTCTAACCAGCAATATAATAATATACTGAACGACATTGATATTTTTTTTCTAAATATTAAATAATATCACACATTCAAATTATTACAATTTTTTATAGCACTATTCTAACCTACTTCAAATAAATCTCATAGAATAGTTAATGTAGTCAAAACAAATAATATCATGTATAGTAATCGTTGTTATTATATATTGGTAATATATTATTATAATTACTACTACTACTATTATTATTATTATTATTATTATTATTGTTATTATTATTATGTCAGTGTTATTATTCATGTTTCATCATTTTATTCACGTGTAATAGAACATACAAACATATTCTATTAAATATATCAATATCGATCTTACATTTTTATGGATTTTTATCTATTCTTAATTTCTTTTACTTTCATTTCTTTTACTTTCACTAGTAAAAATATTGTGCTTAATTGTTGGTTTATGGAAAACTTAATTTATCAACTTTTAATATGATGTCACAAACATGCATCGAAAGAGCTTTTTTATTGTTTGTAAGCATTGTAGCATACCATATATATTTGAAGCAAGATCAAGATCAATGTCAAAATCAAGATGATGATCTAGCTATTGGAGTAATTCAAAAGCAAAGCTTTCTTCAAGGCAAAAGATCTGCTTCAAGGCAAGTTTTGACTGTCTAAATTTACCGTTATCTTTTTTATTGGATATTCTAACTTTTATATCAAATTCGTGAAAATATTTATAGCAGTGAATATTAGAATTTAGAAAAGAATTGGAGAGAATATAATTTCAAATATTTGGTGAATATTTGATAATTAAATTGACATCTTTCCAAGATACAATAACGCCTCTATAAATAGCGCTGGATTTCCATCCATTCACAACATTTCGTTAATTCTCAGTTATCGACATAGGACACATACAATGTGCATAGCCACTATTAAAATAATTACTCCATTGTTCTGTTCGTAACTTTGGAGAAAGGAAAGGCACCAGGATATACGTAGATGGAATCGCTAGCGCACCACGTCAGGTTTCTGCACTTCCGCCGCTAGAGGGACTCCGTTGAAAGGACATGCATACAAGAGAGACCATAGGGATGGAAGGTAAATAATGCTTCCGCACTCATTTATTTATTCCGAACACGTAGCACGGAGAATTTTGTGAATGGTTGCAATCGTTTACCGTAATTTAGGAATTTTGATATTTTGGCTCGTACTCTATTTGAATTGTACCAAATTTAAGTCCAACATACATATCAATTAGTTGTTGTGGGGTTTTGTTTTCTATACTATCCATTGTGATACTTTATTACTTACAACACAGTTAAAAACAAATGATTGATGGTTTCATGATAATCACATTATTGACATTTGGTATCTCATTTTCACTAGATTTGATTTAACTAATATTTTGTTTTTGACAAGCAACCACAAAAAGATCTTGATCTTCATTGGCACCTGTAATTGCCATACAATATGCAAGTTAGTCTCATTAATCTCTATGTCTACTATCCATCTATATATCTCTTTATTTAAGGAAATTTTTGCTTTCTTTTTTTTGCGAGAACACCTCAGAATTCATTAGTTAATTGTAAACATTTCAAAACCTTGTTTTGCAATTCACAGAAATCACTCATTTGAGTTTGGGACAGATTTCTTCTAAATGATAATTGAAAACCTGATACAAGTACCTCTTTAACACCGATATCTTTTTTATTACAAATTTCATATAGATCATTATATTGGATATTAAATGGAACCTCTCCTAACCATGTGTCATCCCATAATTTTGTATCAGCCCCATCCCCTATTGCTAAGTATCTGTTAGCTTTAACAATATGAAGATGGGTTTAAATGTTTCTCCAAAAGTCTGACCATTTGTACTTATTTTGTATTCCATTATATTTCGTTAGATGATATCTTTCCCCCAACTTTTACATTGAGAGTCTAATAACCTCCACAATCACTTGCAAAATATTCATGTCTTTCAAATTCGTATTTTATATTTAATGTTGTACCTTTAAATGCAATTCATCTCTAATAACCTCCACAATCACTTCCTTATATATTTTTTTTTCGAGGATGTAAATCAATAAAGTATTAATAAAATATCTGTAGACGAATGTCTGCATTCAAAAAAAAAAATACTTAATACCAAAAACAAAAAAAAATCGTTTTGATTTAGGTGCGAGGGATTAGAACTGGGTACACATATCAACAGTTTTGGGGCTTGAGCTATCAGCAGCGCCGTTCGTTGATAATAAGATACGGAAGCACGAGAAAGTGTCTCCAACTGGATGAGCTGAGCTGTCTTATGTCGTAGGTTATGTCTATCTAACTTTTTTAATTTTTTATATGTACAAAGTAGTTATATTTCTCTCTCATGCACTCATGCTGCCATTAATTGTAATTCGGCTTAAGAGACCGTAGGTAGTGCGGATCCAAAAGTTTTTTAAGCCCGTGTCATTCACTATTACATCAACAACAATAATAATAATTTATTAATATATATCTCTATATATATTATTTACTTTGTCTACATTTTATTTTCATTTTTATCTTTAATGTCTTCTTAAATACGTTTACTTACTTTATTACATAATTTTAACTTTTAAAATTAAACTTAACTACAATAAGAATATATCATATTCTTCAAATATTTTAGGTTATTTTGAGCGTCTAGTACTAGTATGACATATATAAATTATTCTTAGTATTTTATTTTATACAATATCTTTTTTTCTAGTCTTTTGTAATACATATGTTAATGTGTTATTATATATATTACAAGGTTATAGACAAAGAATTATATTTTCAAAGTTTTCAAAATAATTTTGAACTAGCTAGACTCTTCTTTCAAGATTATAGTCTTTTCTCCAGCCCCGTAGGCTGCGAGTCTATTTGCAAAAAGATACAAACAGAAAAACAGAAAAATTTCAAAGACATACCTCAAATTCTATAGTAAAGCCAGACACTACTTCTATTCTACTCGAGCAAGAACAGAGGACTGCAATTTTGACAAATCAAGTCAAAGCACGTGTCTAAACTTGCTCTATATAGCTCTGCCACTGACAGTAGGTCTGTAGTTGTACAATACCGAAGTAACAATATATTAGCAATATTATTAAATAATGTGCGATTAATTAATTATGCGAAATGCGCCACGACTCCTGTTAGTTAGTACTTTATTTTAACTACTTTTTATATTTATTTTAAGTATTTCTGTAAAAAATAAAGGATATAGCCGAACAAATAAAATGAATTAAAAGAAGTTGCTTCTAAGAACATGTTGCATGACCGCACGGTAGATTTTCTATCACGTGGCTTTTGTTTGTTTTTTGGTTTAGAATATTTATTTAGGATATTGGCTATACATAGAAATTAATTACGACTTCGACCATATGTAGCAAAAAATTCTGACCATTTAATTATAATTTTGTTTTTCGTTTTTCAGTCTGTATCAGCTACAGTATATATTCATTTCTATTTTCGTATTATCAATCTGAGTGGATCTAATTGAAAGAACTTTTGATTAAAATCATAATCAAATTTTCAGAAAGTTTTGTTACTTATGGTCATTATCGTAAATATTTTTTTATACGTGGACTCACCTCTGCACCAATATTGAGGGAGGCTATCATATTTGTAATGCATTTTCAGAAACTGAAAATATACATTGTTCTTCTATATGATAGAAAATGTATTGTGCTTCCATTAAAAAAATATCGCACAGTAAATTTTGGTAGAAAATTTACTGTTCTGATCGAAAATTCGTATTTTTGACTATTTTATCACTAATATTTTCATAATTACCAAAAAAAAAATGCAACATGGTGTGTGTCAATTTATCTTATCTTGATACATGTGAGAAGCACTTCGATGTTTTTATGTTACTCCACTTAATATATAACAATGCATTTTAGTATTATTTTATTGTTAACATACTTTGAATTTTATAATCGATTTTGGTCCGCTCCACTAATGATTTGTTGATCGTTAGCTAATGAAAGATTCCCCCTTAATTAATTACCAACTATCATCAGTAATAGAAACGATATCCTCTGCACCCAGAAAAAATGGGTGCTTTATGCACTCACTAATTTGGATCGTCCGATTAGATTTGAACAGATGTAATTTTATAATACAAAAGTCTCCTGAATCATATAATTGACGGTCAAGCGTTCAGATCTAATCGGACGATCCAACTTAGTAGATGCAGAAAGCTCCCATTTTTTATGGGTGCAGAGTATACGAGTTTATCAGTAATAGGGACAAAATATGTTGCTCGTGAGAAATACCAACATATTAAAGGCTTCTAGGGCAAATTGACCTTTCAATATTTTGATATTTTCTGCCCTCAAAGCGAGAGAAAGTAAATTGGTAAAAATAACGAACTTTCATCTCTGCCGTGGTCAAATCCTATCTAGTGTAGTGGTGAGCCGTAAGGTCTTTATGAGGGAGGTATGGGATTCAAGTTTCGCTAGGGGTTATTTTTAGAGGGGTTTTTCAAGTTTATTTTCTAGTTTGTTTGTGGGTGTGTGTTGTAAGCCTACAGACAATGAATTAAAAAAATATCTATCGTGGGACAATTTTTTAATGGTGCACTATCCCTTATGCAAGACCAACTTGCATCACAATTACAATTTTTTCCTTTAATAACCGATCTGAAAGAATTTTAATAGCGAATGGTGGGGCTATTAAAGGAGAGGTTGTTAAAAGCTCTGCCACTCGCTATTAAAATGCATCTTTTAATAGCGGATCCAATCAATCATCCGCAATTAAAAAGCTCCTTTTATCACGGAGCTCTAACCACATCCGCTATTAAAAGACAGAATTCATAGCGGACCTCTGCAAATGTCCGCTATTAAAGATTAGAGAATTAAAAAAATCTGATAGTTGTTCAGTGACAGCTGTCAAATTCTTGTTCTTGCATACGGTTTTAATTCTTAAAAAAATTTAATTTGAACTTGTTAAAAAAAATTTAACAACTGTTTGAATCGAATTTCTAATTATAAAAAGTTGAAAACTTCAAAACTTCTTAAACAATTTTTTTCTTCCACGACATTCTTCCACAAAAAAGACGTGAACAAAAGAAATCAACCCCAAAAAAAAAATATATATTCAAAACATCAAATTGAAAAAAGGTTGAAAACAATGCAATGAAAAAACTAATCGAACTTAAAAAAGTTCAAGAAAAACGAAAAAAATGAACAAATTAGTTTAATTCTTAAAAAAATTAAGAGAGAGAGATTGAGAAAAAATATTGAATTGAATTTTTGGTTTGATCTTTTGTGTTTCTATATTGAGAGATTGAGAGATGAAGAGAAAATAAGAGATAATGAAGAGTGAAATATATAAGAGAGATAAACGAAATAAAGAGAAAGAGAGAGATGAATTCGTGAGATTTTTCTGAGTGATTTTTGAGTGTTGGATCGGCTAGTAGATGCTACCAATTACAAGAAATAAGAGCAATCTGTGAGATTCTTTTTAATACCGGATCCTCCAAGCAGCAGCTATTGAAGGTTACCCTTTAATAGAGGACCCTTCAAGCAACAACTATTAAAGGTTACCCTTTAATAGCAGACCATTCAAAACAACCGCTATTAAAGATTTTAATAGAGGATCAAATACAGAATCTGATATAAAAAGAGGCATTTTAATAGAATTTTTTTTGTAAAGGCCGGTATAAAATCTTTTATACCAAAATTCTTGTAAATCCGCTATTAAAAGGGGTTGTTAAAGCCCCCTTTCTGTAGTAGTGCATGTACCATTTCTTAATTTATTGTTATATATATATATATATATATATATATATATATCAATAACATATGAAAGATAAGCATACAAAGTAGATAATATACGAAAGAAAGATAAGCATGTACCATTTCTTGATTTATTGTTATATATAAGTTAGATTTGAACACGATTAAAATTGCAATACATAAGTACAATTGAGCAATGCAAAATTTGATATTAAATGGTAAAATTTTCAAAAGTCCAAAAATTATATAAAAAATAATAAAATACTCAAAAGATATCTTTAAAATTTCAAAAATGACATAAAGCATAAAAACATTCAAAAAGTCCTTAAATGATAAATCTTTAGGATGTATGAATATTTTAATGTTCGTAAATGACATTCCTTTTCATGAAAAAAAAAACCAAAATTGATGTAAAAACATATAAAATTAATAAAAAGTTCATAAATGACATTTTCTAAAGATAAAAAATGACATACAATACCCAAAGGTCCATAAATTCCATAAAATAGCAAAAGTATATAAATGTCCATAAATGACACAAAATAACAAAAGCTCCATAAATGACATAAGGTGATAAAATTACATAAAGGGCCACAAGTGACACAAAATAAAATAAAGTCCATGAATGACATGAGATGATAAAATTACATACAGGTCCATAAATGACACAAAATAACAAAAGGTCCATAAATGATATTATTGGAATAAAATAATATGAGTATAGTGCTTGAAAGTCCACAAATGACCCATCTATCTCTCAAAAGAACAAAATACCTCAACTAACATATTTCCTTTAAATGAAACATGCTTTAAAAGTAAAAAATAAGAAGATTGGAGCAAAGATGAAATCAAATCTTAGTTAGTAACAATTCAAATTGGTTTAATAATCAAGACGTCGCTCCCAAATCAAGTCAATTTAAAAAGATGTCGTTTTATGTCATTCAAGTGTCCCCCACATTGCTCAAGAATCATATGTATTGATGGCTGAGACAATCTCTCATGTAAATGATGGCAGGGACTTGCGCCTGACAAGGACATAGAACCCCGGAACCTCATTGGTTAAATATAAACAAAATTCCGAACGACTGTGCACCCAAGTCTACCTAGACAGACCATGAGCGTTTGAGGCGACCTGTCCTCTTTTTTCCAATAAGATGCCTCCTCCCTCGACAAAGAAAAAAAGCACTAGATCCGAGTGAGCACAGGACGGTGGGAAAGGCGCCGACAATAGCGGGCCCATGAGCTGGGCTCACAAGATCTCTAGAATTCTCAGCTACAATCAACCTGAAACCCACGACAGAGGTTGCAACCCGCTAACTGAAGGACCCTCACCTCCCACGAGGATCACACACCTCAATAAATGAGAGAGCAAGAAGAAGAAATTGCTTCGCTGGTGTCACATGAATGCATCAAGAGCGTCCAGCTGAGTATTATCAGCGACAAAGAAATAGGCACCTACTCGGTGAATGAATGCCTAATCTCGCATCCTACTCAGCTGGGAGACCTATTTCTAGGTCTTCCTTTGGAGTTCGGTAGACGCGAATAACGTGGGACTATTGGACCAGGCCAGTGTGAAAGTCATTCCGAGTACATAAAGTTGTCGACACCAGTTTTTTGACCCATTGCATGTTGCCGAGCTACGACATCTTCTTAGTCTCATTGGTCTAAAATGTCTTCGTATGAGAAAGGGGAAGGTTAATAGTAACAAAGGAGGACAGAGCGTCTCCGGTACACCATGTTTCTATAGTAAGGAACTTGGTGGAATAGTTGTTGAGGAGGTGAAGAATAAAGATGGAGTGGTGTCTCTTGAGTTGAAGACAACAAAGAAAAATACATCGCCTGGATTCTGGAATTTCACAAGCCGTTACAGATTCGACTACAATCTCGATTATAGTCGAAGCACATCCCAACCTTCTTCCAATTGAGGTTTTGAATATCTTAGATTGATTAACCCTTTAATCTGTTCTCCTTTCAAATCCCCAGCAAGAGTTGACCCAAGGCCCGCAGAAATCCCTAGCAAGAGTCGACCTAAGACCGAGAGAATTACCCAGCAAGAGCGATTCGGGCTCGAACCTGCAAAGCAGAATCTCGAGAGGACTCGGGTAGGGCCAAGTCAAAAATCTGGGACCAAATCAAAACCCCAGCAAGAACTGGCATTTTGAGATCGGATCAAACGGCCACTCTCTGACAATGCCTACCCAAGGCTCGACCACTGAAACCTGAAGCGTGAAGCCTCCGACATTCAACCCCGGATCGCGTAGCTGTCGCCAAGTGTAAGCAAATCGAGACCTAGCCAAACAAAAGGTGTCGCCTACTAGAAGGGATCCACGGGCCATGTAGTATCAGCATGTACCAGGGGTCGTGCAGGTCTCAGAGTTGGCCAGATAGTTAACTAGACCGTAACTAAGGTCGTGTAACAAAAAAAGGTTTTATGCTTTGTACTTAACCAAAGCAAGGCCAAAGAAGTGGGCCTTCCCTATGAAGAAGCGTTCCTTAGGGGACGCGGCTGAGAGTAAACACCCTATGATGAAGTCATCTTACCATGACGGGAAATGGGTTACTGATGGGCCAAAGAAATAAGCCTTCCCTACGAACAAGAATTCCTTAGGAGACGCGGCGGAGGGTAAAAGCCCAACGAAGAAGCGATCTTTCCTTGACGAAAAAGGGGTTACTAACTGACAAATTTCTACCTCCCTCACTCTTTCACAACAAGGCCAAAGGAATAAACCTTCCATATGAAGAAGCGTTCCTTAGGGGACGCGGCTAAGGGTAAATTAACAACCTATGAAGAAGCGATATTTCCTTGATCGAAAAGGGGTTACTAATGGGTGAATTCCTACACAGGACTCATGTCAGAGTAAGAGGACCCCGAGCGAAATGTGAGCATCTACCTTAATCAATGATAATTCCAAAAAAAGCCAAAAAATGCAAAAAATCGTAGTGGCCTCCATGGGTTGGGGTGGATTGGGGGCGGATAGGGACGAGTTACAAGCGAGTGGTTGGAGCAGGTAGGGACAGGTTACAGGCGAGTTATGTTGAGTTGCGGTTCATGGGCACATGCAAGGACGGGTTAAGGACAAATTGGGATGGGACGAGTTACCACCGACAAAATTTCGAAAGGCGACCCAAGGATATGGGCGTGCACATATTCGGGCAGACGACGGGAGCGGACGGACGCGAGTCGGATTGATCGAAACGAATTTCATTAGAACACTATATGCCATAGAGCAACTTGCGAATTGAATGAATTGCCCCATAAAATGTGGGCCCCTTGGTACCACAAATGTCGTATGTTTGTATGGAAAATATTCCAGCGATACTCGATTCGATACCGACTGGACATTTCCATTCGCTGGACGGCTCCAGTTGTCGATCTCATCGCGATCACTTACGATGTACAGTTTATTTCCAGCGATACGCATGTTTCCTGTCTCTCCCTCGTGTGCGTGCGCCATTACTCTATCTTCGTGGTCTATTCATATCTTAAATTTCATTTTTCTATTGTTATGCATGTTAATTGAAGATGTCAGCATACAAAATATGGTTGTCATGCACGTTATTCTAGTTGTCATGCATGTTAGTTGATTTACTATGCATACTTATTTGGTTATGCATGTTAATTGAAAACGTCAACATATAAAATATGGTTGGGAGGCATGCTATTCTAGTTGTCATGCATGTTGGTTGATTTTACTATGCATACTTATTTTGGTTATGCATGTTAATTGAAGATGTCAGCATACATAATATGGTTGGCAAGCATGTTATTCTAGTTGTCATGCATATTGATTGATTTTGCTATGCATACTTATTTTGGTTATGCATGTTAATTGAAAACGCATGCATACTAATTTGGTTGTCATGCTTGTCATTCTAGTTGTTATGCATGTTAGTTGATTTATTATGCATACTTATTTGGATATGCATGTTAATTGAAAAATGCTTTCATACTAATTCGGTTGTCGTACATGTTATTCTAGTTGTTATGCATGTTATTTGATTTATTATGCATACTTACTTATTCTAGTTGTTATGCATTGTTAGTGTTATGCATGTCAAACTTCATTTTTATTTGTTATGCTTGTTAGTTGATTTACTATGCATACTTATTTAGTTGTTATACAAGTTATTACAGTTGTTATAGTAGTTTTTGTGATGTAATGCAGCTTAAACTTTATTTTTCTGTTGTTATGCATGTTAATTGAAAACACATGCATACTTATTTAGTTGTTGTGCATGTTATTCTAGTTGTTATGATAGTTTTTTATTGTAATGCAGCTTAAACATCATACATCATTCTATTGTTGTGCATGTTAATTTAAAACACATGCATACAAAATTTGGTTGTTATGCATATTTTAGTTGTTATGCATACAAAATTCAAATGTATACGAAATGAAAATTCGTAATAAATTAACATGCAGCTGAACTCGAATAACATGCATTACAATATGTTTAACATGCATAGCGACGCATGTATCAATTGCATATAACAAAATAGCAACTGGAAGAGAACAATTTTGTACAAAATGAAGACGTTTTTAGCGAAACTTGGACACGTGTATCAATGTATTAGCTCTCTGTTTTTATTATGGCAAACAACCTAGTACCATTAATTACTATTGGTGGCATGTCCCTCCCATTCAATGCACTGTCCTCCTAGTCCTTTTGATTCTCGGACTTGCTTTTTGTGGCCCAACCGCTCTCATTACCTTCCCATACCAAGCAAGCAACCTAGGCAACTTCAATATATATATATATATATATATATATATATATATGTGTGTGTGTGTGTAGTATGGAGAGGTTATATATCTAGGCGCAATAACATGTTATTTCGATCCATCCGCTAATTAAAATCTCTTGTGTTAATTAGTTTTTTTCATGGGCGTGTCCATATGTGACTTGTTGTTTAGAAAATCTTAATGAGTTGCAATAATTAGGGTTGTTAACTTGGTATACGGTATCATAATACTTGCAAAATGTTCTTCTACAATTTTGAGTTTTTATACCCTTCAAATAAAGCCTTTAATAACGAACATATAGTGACTATTATAGAAGGCTGCTAAATATTTGAACCAACCGTTATTAAAGACTGGACATTTTATAACGATTTTTAATCGATATTAACGGTGAACTTTTATAGCGGTCTTTATCAGAAAACTGGTATTAAAGGTGAGCTTTTATAGCAGCCTTTATCAGAAAGCCGATATTAAAGCTAAGCTTTTATTGCTCCTGCTAGGTAACACACGATATTAAAACTCTAGAAAAAATAAAAAAGCTGACAGATTCTACAGGTATTATTGGCGAAGCTAACAAATTTGACATATGTTTTTGCAAGTCTTTTTATAACGATATTAACGGTGAACTTTTATAGCGGTCTTTATCAGAAAACTGGTATTAAAGGTGAGCTTTTATAACAGCCTTTATCAGGAAGCCGATATTAAAGGTGAGCTATTTTTTGCAAATATGTCCTTTTATAATTTTTTCATGTATTGTTGTAAATATTTTTATTGTTGTAAATTTTTTCATTAATTTGACAGTAATTGCTCATTCTTCATTTATTGATGTAACTATTTTTTGCAAATATGCTCTGTCGTAAAAAAAATCCTTACCAATAGCTTAATTTTATTTTTACAATAAAGATCCAAGATGCAAAAATTTACAGCAAAATAATTTACAGGAGCAACAAAATACTTAAAGAAATAAATAAATCTAGCAAAAAATTTTGAATGAGCAAAATGAGGGAAGAAATAAATTTTTGGGAAGAAAGAAAAATGAGAGAAATTTTACATGCGTAGTACACCCCCTTCCGTACTATGCGCTTATGCATGTTTAATTTGATCAATAAATTGATATTTAAGTTGCTCAATAAATTCTTCATATCAAAATCTTGTAGGAAACCAAATTTTGTGATTTTTAGAGCTTTATTGCTATTTTTAAATATTTTTAAAAACAACCTAGAAATGATACATTTTTGGAATATTAAATCTGGGTTGAAAAATATTTAAATAATTTCAAGAAAGCTCTAAAAATCATGCAATTTGATGTCCTACAAGCTTTTGTTATGAAGAATTTATTGAGCAACTTAAATCTCAATTTATTAGACAAATTAATAGCCGCATAGTACGAAACGGTGTGTACTATGCATATTACCATATCATTTCTCTAGTTACTATATTATTATCATTTTAGTATTATTGTATTATTATAATTTTTATTATCATTGTATTATTATTATATTATAAATGATATCAATATTTTATTATTTTATTATGATTATCTGTTAAAAAACCAAAGTAATTCATTATTTTATTCATTTTCACTATCACTACTCCAAATGTGTAATTCAAATAATATTTTTACTAACCTAAGTAGCTCAAAATTAGTACTATTTTTCATACTATTTAGGATAGAAAAAAATTACCATTATTTCAACCATATTTCCAATCATTATTTTTGCACTAAACATGACATGATACAAACACATCCTTAGTTTCTAAAGATGCACCCCAGGTGAGTTGTTGTTTAGCAAAACTTAATTAGTTTGCAATAGGTATACGTTCATTTTCAGGGATATCACGAAAAAAGTTTTAATTGCTGAAAAATATTTCAATGGCCAGGTAAACTTTTAAGGCATTAATTCTTAAATAAAGTATGACAAACTTTGGAACTTTTTGTAATTTATTTTCTATGACATTTTAATTTGAAATATTAAATGACAGTACAAACATTCAGATTTACTATTGGCCGTACTATATATCCCATACTCCATTATCTCCATATGTACTATGTCCTTGTCATCACATAAATTAATAAGCCTTGCTGTTCAGCTGTTCTTATTGTTTTGTATTTTAAAGTATGATTCACTGATTTTTCCTGTAGTAGCCAGAGACCCAGACTCCCAGTCCCCAGAGTACTTGTATATCTTTTCTCATTTTTTTTGTGATTTTCTTTTCTTACCAGCAATCAGTCAAGCCAACTTCAAAAGCTGATGATTTTGAGGTTATCTATGCCAACTTGACATTAATTGATTGACATATGATATTTAGCATTAATTGCTTTTCAATCTATCCGTTAAAATAGATTCCATCTGCCTTGTTAGCCTATCATCAAACAAAAATAATAACCTGCCTTGTTATTCAAGCCTCCATGTGATTGTCGCTCGTAATGTCGACATTCGTACGAGTCTATTGGTTTAAGAATAGGCGGGTGGGTCGCATAGCAATCGCTTTGCGCGGCTAAGTTATAATAATTCCACTACAGCTGTGATCGATATATGAATGACATTCACGGGAGGCTTAATTCTTATTTTTGCTAGAGAAAATATCGTTGGCAGTAGTGAATCTAACTTCAAAAATATTACAATGTTATCGGATTTTGTCTATCAATGAATTTTGAAACACTTTTCTGAAAAATAGTAAATGTTAATCTGCAAGTTAGGTTCATGTCAGCTAGCTAGTACTGTATTTTCATAAAAAATACTATATTAAGCAAAAATGCAAGCACAAATTGCAATCGAGTACAATGACATTAAATATCACATGGAGGTATTACTGTATTAGTCGCAATGGATGCATAAAATCATATCTTTCATATTTTCCGCGACAAGATCAACATGATTGTCATCCGAGGTTTCTAATTTGTGCATCAATATGTTAGATATTCTAGAGATTTGGAGATATATTAGTCTTAGTTTAATTGAAACGATTCAACATTTAGCTTTCTCATTGTTCATGATTGAAACTAGTTAGTGACATTTTCTCAAATAAAAAAAGAAAAAGAAAGAATAAACTAGTTAGTGGCTAGTATATTAATTTAATTTCTTTGTCATGGATGCCAGTATGATTCATTACATATAACATACATGTTCCTAGAATAATATTGTACTAATTATTGGCATGCACTAACACTACTTCAAACCTACTTTTGATTTCTTAGCTTGTAATTAAACTGACTATTAAGTTTTCTAGAGCTTTTGCAGACCGTCTACGTCAGTCCTACGTACGTAAGATATACAATCATCTCGTTGGTGTCTCACTGTCACAAAAAAAATTTGCTAACGATTAAAAATCATATTGCTTAACGATTATGCAACTGTTGGTGTCGAATAAGTTGGTAATCGTATAAAGAACCGTTGACAAATGAGCCTGTCGAAGAGAAATAATAATTCAATATTTGTGATAAGACAACGGTTATTATTAAATAATTATTGTTGTAGAGTTTCTAATGCAATAGTTATTTAGTAAATAATCGTTGTCTTAAATATTTATTTTCTAAAACGTTATAAATAGAAGAGGAGGCTTGGAGCAACGGTAAAGTTGTCGCCAAGTGAACAGGAGGTCACGGGTTCAAGTCGTGAAAATAGTCTCTTGCAAAAATGCTAGGAAATGTTGCGTACAAAAATCTCCAAAGTGGTCTGACACTTCCCCGGACCTCACGCATGCGGGAGATACATGCACTGGATTGTCCTTTTTTAAACATTTATAAATGATGGCTAGCCCTAAATTTGCTAGTCAATATATACCATTAAATTGATTATACCATCACAAAGAATTTTTATTAAACATATAACATGATTTTCTTTACAAAAATTGTCTCATTACAATCTATGCTCACAATAAAGAAAAAAAAACAAAACAAAAATAAAACATTTAACTAGAAAAAAACAAAAAGATAACATATCCGCTTCATATGTGGAGGTTTTTGTTATTTTTAGGTCATTACGTTCCTCCAAAGTGTCAACTTTACTGTAGGCAGATCTCCTAATAGTTGTTCAAGAGCTTTCGGGTAAACAATTATAAGAATATTTGCGTGCAATAAAGCTAAACTTTTAGAGGGAAGAAATACGAGATCTCATGTTCGATTTTTCTACTAAGAAATTGAACCCCTCTTTTGCAATTTTCGACAGATCCAACTTCAGACTCAATTATTTGTAGGGGTTCAATTTTCTGATAAAAAACCTAAGAGAAGATCTGACCTTACTTGACTCATTGTCATTTGTTAGCTCTGACATCAATTGCGTGTTCTGAGCAATGTCTCTTTCAAACCCTAAGAACTTTGCCATTCAATAGCTCTCGTAGAAAACCACCTACAAAAACACAGAAATACAAACTCTTAGACAAATAAGAAACAGTTAGTAATATACAATTCACAGTAAATGAAAAAAAATAGATTAAATAAACTTGTCTTTAGGGTGAAAAATTGATCTCTCTCTTTAGGGTGAAATACAAGAGTTTCATCAAGTACGACTCTTTAGGGTGAAATCAATATTTTTATTGTTAGATTTTCACCTATCGATCGTGCTTCACCTACAAAAGTGTTGTAAAATATTTTTTATTAGCATAGTTCACCATGTTATGCTATACTTGAATAATAAAATACTCATACAAGAATACAAGTTCACAATCACAATGCAGCATTTAACGCATAAATGTATTTGCACATAACTAGGCTTTTAATAACGGGGCGGGGCGGGTACCCGTGGATCCGACCCGTTCGGATCCACGGGTACGGCGAGTCCACGGGTACGACGAGGCGGGTATGCACGGGTCCGAACCCAAAACCCCCAACCCGACCCATGATAAACCCGGGCGGGTCGGATCCGTCCAACTTTTAGAATTTTTTATTTTTTTCAATTTTTTAATTTAAAACTGCACATTATTTTAATGAGGAGGGTTCCAATGCCTACTTTTCTTGTGCCTCATCATGCCCATTAACTTAAAAAAATTAATTAATTAATTTTTTAAGACTTTAAATATCAAAACTAATTGATTGAATATTTCATATATGTCATAATACATGTGTATAAAAAATATTGTAACATTTTAGTTTAATTTCATTGGTCATCTAGAGCTAACAAAATCAACGGTTAAAAATTATTTATTTAAAGTCTTAAAAAATTAATTAATTAATTTTTTAAGTTAATGGGCATGATGAGGCACAAGAAAAGTAGGCATTTGATCCCTTCTCTATTTTATATATATATATATATATATATATATATATATATATAGAGTTGTGCTAAAATACTTTATAAAGCACCAACATTCAAATACTTTAGGTTCGTATTTCGAGATACAAAATGCAAACGGCCGATCAAGACCGTTGAAAATGTTCTCTATATTAACATCTATTTGGAGATCAAATTTCATATTTTTTGGAAATTTATTACTATTTTATCGGGTATGTGGAAAATTCATTAATCTAACGATTTACAGACCTTCAATTTAACCAACTTTGCACTCATCCGATAAAATAGTAAAAAAATTAAAAAAAATGTAAAATTTGGTCTCCAAATTTTTGTTAGTATGGAGAATATTTTCAACGGTCTTGATCGGTTGTTTGCACTTTATATTTCGAGATACGAGTCTAAAGTATATGCATGTTGGTGCTTTATAAAGTATTTTAGCACAACTCTATATATATATATATATATAGCTATGCTATTATGCTTCAAGAAGCAAAAGGGAGTTTTGCTTCACATAATCTCAACCATTCGATTTCATCATGACCAATCCTGAACTGTGGACCTAGAAAACTTGAAATTGAAAGTCAGTAAAACACATACTAAACCAGATTTTAAAATACATGAGTGATTGGAGAATTACGTCAAAAAGCTCAAATTACATAGAAGCCCTAAAAGCCACTGAACCTATTGAAGAACCCGTGGTTGGTTTTGTAAAACCAACTGAAGCAACAAGAGGCACAACAACCATAATCAAGCAAAATAACACAATAATACAACTCTTGGTTAAGATAAGCGAAGGAATTGAAGATTGTAAAGAAACCGTCCAAGATATCAGAAAAGTTGTAGCTGAACAAGCGTCAGCTGGGACAAAATTTGATATCACAAATACAATCGAAGATCTACAAAAGAGTCTAAATAAGCTAAGTCTAGGAGAACCAGTCCCTAGACCCAAAAAGAAGGAAGTACCATTCTTCGTGTTTAAAGATCCACGAAAAATATTTGAAGAAGAGAAGAAGAAGTCCTCGTCTTCTTAAAAATGAACCGAACACGTACAGAAACTATTACGGAACCACGACCGTCTATATCTAACCATGAACAGAACAGCCGTAATGAAAACCAGACTCCAACAATAGATGATCAAATAAGAAACTACAGACGTGGTCATAGATTACGTCAAGAAATCTCAAGAAGACTACACGGAAGGCGACAAATCGGGTATAACAGGAGTCTAGAGTCACAACTAAACCCGGACGTAGAATTAGACGTATCCCAGTTTAGAAGAGCGCAATCTGTTCCAACAGAAACGTTGTATCAAGATGGCTGGACGTCTACACAACATCGGGTTTATCAGCATTATTCTGACCAGAGAATACTGACAACGGGTGGACAACAGTTGGAGTTGCCATTCATCACACAGCAAAGCTATGAAGAAATTCGTAGGTCAGGCCTCCAACACTTGCACATCGGGTTAATTATGATCAGGCTGTACACTTTACATCGCAGAAACGCAGACATCAACGCACTAGTTGCTATCCGAGACGCCAGATAGGCAGATGACAGGTCAATTATTGGCACAATGGAAATGGACCTAATAGCCGGTACCCAATTGGCTTATCTTGCACCCAATATCATGCTTAGTATAGCAGATTTCTTTAACCATATCCAATTAGTTGTCCAAACTCATGGATATGAGAATTGGCAAGCAGGCGAAAGAAATTTGCTGTTAACAAGATCACTGATTGGTAGATTATCAAATACTAGTTACACTAGTTTCAGATATAACGTACAAAGGGTATCTGACTATTTGGCTAGTAGAGGTGTCCAGGCAATCCCCGGTCAATCACACACAACTGAAAGTTTACGGGGTTTACAATGGGTTATTAGACCACCCAGTGTAGCAGAAGTACAACATCCTCAAGAAGCTGTCATTCGTACACGATCAAACAGTTCAGTGCTGTTAAAATTCAAGAATTATTCTGCTACAAAGCCAAATGAGGAACCATCAGTTGGTGTAAACGATGAAGAACAGCTATCTGATGATGAAATTACTCAAGAGACTGCCCTAGTACTATTCGTTAACGTGTCAGATGATGAAGAAAACAATGAGGAAGAAGACACATATTGGGAGTCTATCAAGCTAACGGCCAGTCTAGCCGAAGATATAGAAGAAGAACCTATATGGGATAACGAACCTATATGGGACCAAGATGAAAATGATGAAGATGATTTCGTGAATCCTTTCGCGAAAGGTGGTGGGAATGACGATGAAAAATTAGAAACAAAAACAGTATACGTTTTAGGCCAAGACCCAGAAACTGATTATCCAATCCTAAAACAATTCCTTGATAAACCTACCACACAACACAAAGCTTTATCATCCTCAGTAACTTCCAATTACAACATACCACCTCAGCCAACTATGAGATTAAGAAATTATCCACCAGGAGGTCTTAGAAATGATCATGAGGCAGAAGGTAGTGGAGGATATATGCAAAGACCCAGAGGCTTACCCGGAGGTATCGGGAGACATCAGAATGAACAATGGAACTTGCCCACAGCAATGCAAGAACAAGGCGCGATGTTAGTTCTACCAGAAGACATTGGCCTATACAACGATGTGATATCCAGATGAGAATCCATAACTCTAAATCTAATAAGTGAGCGAAACTTTGATAGTAACAAAACAAAAGTACAATTCATCGAGAACTTATTAGGTGAAGTCGAGAAGAAGATCTGGATACAATGGTGTATGGCGTTTGAGGCTGAGTACTTAAACTTAGAGGCCATAGCTGATGATACGCAGAACGTTATTTCACAAATAAGAAGAGTCCTGATATTAGAAGATCCATACCAAGGGACTACAGATGAGCAGGATCGCGCGTATCAAGACCTTGAGAGATTATCATGCGAACATGTAAAGGACCTATTTCTTTACATGAATGATTTCAAAGTTCTAGCGGCGAAATCGGTGAGGATTTACCTATCTCCCGAATTATCTGAGAAGTTCTTTAGGAAAATGCCGCCACTTATAGGGAAAGAACTCGAAGAAGCTTTCAAAAAGAAATTTCCTGGCAACACAATTGGGGTAATTCCCCGGATACACTTCTCCTATCAATATCTAGCCGAAATGTGTAAGAAGGCTGCATTACAACGAAGTCTAAAAGACTTAACAATTTGTAGTAAAATACCCATTCCTAGTTACTATCAGAATAACAGAAAGAAGTATGGGTTGAGGAAAGCCAAAAACTATAAAGGAAAACCCCATGATTCACACGTAAGGGTTTTCAAGCGAAAACATTCGGATAGAGTTAGAAAGTGTAAGTGCTTTATCTGTGGCGAAGAAGGTCACTTTGCCAAAGATTGCAGAAATAAAAGCGGCAATCTAGTTAGAGCAGCGGTCATAGAAAACCTTGTTTTACCAGATGACCTGGATGTTGTCTCTGTTGATCTCAACAAACCGGACAGTGATGCTATTTGCAGTGTATCTGAAGGAGAATCCGGTAGAACTGAATATCAAGTACGTACGGCAATAGAAGATTTACCATTAGAAACAAACTTGATGTTACAAATAACTGATTTCGGGTGGAGGAGTAAAATACAATTACCCGAAAACCAAGAAAAATGTGAGCATAGCTTTAATGATACAGAAGTCCAAAGCAATTGCAGCTTCTGTAAACTTACCATTAAACCGGAATACGGTAAAAGATGTGAAGAATGTGGTTTACAAATCTGTTCATTATGCGCCCCGTTCTATTTCGGGATACAAGTTAAACCAAAGGTTTCCTTACAATCGAGACCTTATAACAATAAAGATGCACTCATTAAAGAATTAACAAATTACATAGTGTATCTTGAGGGTGAAAATCAAAGGTTAAAACAAGTGTTGAGAGAATAGGAACTAGTCAAAGATTTGATAAACGATTTTAACAACCTCTCTACACAAGAAAAAAATAAAGAAAATATAGAGGTAGAAAATGTAACGGAAGATGAAACGGCAAACGTTCTATTCGAAATTGATGAATCATCTTACAAAGCCGAAACCTCTACACCACACCATGAAAAGAAAAGAATATTCAACCGACTATACAATCTGATAGTTACGTTTGAAATCCCAAACATAAAAACATTTGAAATAAGAGCTATCTTGGACACCGGTGCAACAAACTGCTCAATTGATCAAATAGCAATTCCAGAAGAAGCTCTTGAACCTAGCCCATACCCTGTTCAAATCACAGGAGTTAATTCAACCCAAATTGCGAATAAAAAGCTGAAAGGAGGACAAATGATTATTGGAGAAAATAAATTCAGGATCGCTTTTACATATAGCTTTCCAATGGGTATGCAAGACGGTATCCAAATGTTGATAGGATGCAACTTCATAAGATCGATGCAAGGCGGTCTTAGAATCGAGGGCAATGTGATTACATTCTATAAAAATGTCACAATTGTTCAAACCACAACAGAAACTGTTGCCCACACAGTTGCAATTGATGAATTGGGATTAGACGAAATCGAATATATAACAATTCAGGATGCGTTATATCATCAGTCCTTAATCACAAATCCCAAATTTGAGAAAAGATTCAGTAGCCTGTTATTAAGGCTTAAAGAACAAGGCTTTATCGGGAATGATCCTCTTAAACACTGGCAGAGAAACAAGGTCGTGTGTAAATTAGATATAATTAACCCGAACCTTACAATAGAGGATAAGCCGCTTAAGCATGTAACGCCGTTAATGAAGGAGCAATTTGATAGACATATCAAGGCGTTATTGGAAATTGGAGTCATTAGACCAAGTACAAGTAAGCATAGAACAATGGCTTTTATTGTTAATTCAGGAACATCTATTGACCCGAAAACGGGAAAAGAAATTAAAGGCAAAGAAAGGATGATCTTAAACTACAGAACGTTAAATGACAATACTCATAAAGACCAGTATAGCTTGCCTGGAATTAATACAATCCTAAAGAAAATAAGTAATAGCAAGATTTTCTCAAAGTTTGATTTAAAGAGTGGTTTCCATCAGGTTGCCATGAGTCCTGAGTCAATACCCTGGACAGCGTTTATAGTGCCAGGAGGATTGTATGAATGGTTAGTTATGCCATTTGGCCTGAAGAATGCCCCTGCAATATTCCAAAGAAAAATGGATAATTGCTTCAGAGGAACAGAGGCATTTATTGCGGTATACATAGATGATATTCTGGTATTTTCCGAAAATGAAGAAAAATACGCACAACACTTAGAGGTGATGTTAGACATATGTGAAAAACACGGTTTGGTCTTATCACCAATAAAAATGAAGATCGCAGTACCAGAAATTGATTTTCTAGGAGCTCAGATAAATCGTGGAAAAATCAAGCTCCAGCCGCATATAATAAAAAAGATTGCCAATTTTGATATTGAGCAACTCAAAGAAAAGAAAGGTCTTAGATCATGACTTGGGATATTAAATTACGCCAGATCTTACATCCCGAAACTAGGAGTTTTACTAGGACCTCTCTACTCGAAAGTCAATCCACACGGTGATAAACGCTTGAAAGCCTCAGATATTGATCTTATCAGAAAAATTCAGGAATTGGTCCAGAATTTACCGAATCTGAGCTTCCCACCGGAGGACGCTTATATTGTTTTGGAAACTGATGGGTGCATGGAAGGATGGGGAGGCGTGTGCAAGTGGAAACCCAGGAAACATGACCCTAAATCATCTGAAAGAATTTGTGCCTATGCTAGCGGAAAATTTGATGTTGTAAAATCAACGATTGATGCAGAGATACATGCTTGCATGGAGACCTTATCCGCAATGAAGATTCATTACTTGGATAAATCCGAAATCACTTTGAGGACGGATTGTCAACCAATAATCAGTTTTTACAACAAGTCTTCATCTAACAAACCCTCGAGAGTTCGATGGGTAAAATTTGTTGATTTTGTAACAGGTACAGGCGTACAGGTAAACTTTGAACATATTGAAGGACGCTTGAACTCACTAGCAGATACTCTCTCTCGGCTAACGACATTAACTCTCAGCATAAAATGTCTGACAGACAACCAGGAATTAATGTTGGAGAAATTGGAACCAGTACTGGACGAACTAAGCAATGGAGAGAGAAACAATCAGTCAATACCGGAGGAACAAGTTCAGTCATTGCAAGAGAGAATCAAAAAAACCTTTCCACAGATGAGCAACATGCACATATATTCAAAGATCTCATAAGGCCAAACCAGAATTTTGAATCATACCAAGAGATCGCACAAAGATTGTCCAACACCAAGAAACTGCAGGTGCGAAACTCCTTGGTGGACATATGACAGTTAGTTTCAATTATTGCGCGTGAAGAAAAATACTGTAAGCCATATCAACGCAGTGATTGTATTTTAACTGATAACTACTGGGAACTTAAGGAGCAACTTGAAAAACTAAAAAGAATTGAAAAAGATCTTGAGTTCATCCTTGAGTCCAATGTAAAAATGTAGAGTTTTAGGAAGCTATGGTGAGCCTCTTTTATTTTTGAGTCCAAAAATTCAGTAGTAGTTCATGAGCTGCTGAATTAGTGTGAAATAAATTAAGGATCAGACTGGCAGGGTCCTACGGGTAACTGCTGTCTTTTTAGGTTGAGTCTATTCTATATTATGTGTTTTCTTGCTTTTATTTTGCAAATGA